>CM044014.1:22703626-22876126 GCA_024085815.1 Flaveria linearis | reverse complement strand
CTATTACTATTACTATTATTAATTATTTTTTTATTTTTATTTATTTTTTATTTTATTTTAATTTTTTTTGGAAATCCATGGCAAAGCAAGTTAATGAGAGGAAAAGGTTAATTTCTAATAAAGAATTTTTATTATATTTTTGTAGAAGCGACAAGAATACGTTGGATTCTCCAAAAACCCAAAAAGAGCAATCAAAGTAACAAGAGTTGGAATGCCCGTTCAACATGTCCATTTGTTAGAGGCCTAAATTGCATTGGATTCTCTTGGGACGAATGCTTTTCAAAACCACCATAGATGGAGATATTTAGCTATATTTCTAAAGGAGTTTGACTTACTCATTTAATCTCCGTTCGATTTCAGATTCATGAAGCTTAAGAACATATTAGCGCGTTTACATCTGTAATAACATGCTTTTTTTTTTACATCTGTAATAACATGCTCTTTTTTTACCTGTGTTAAAGTGTTATCAATACATAAATATGAAGAATATATGTGTTCATATAAGCTGATTTGTTAGTGAACATAATACACACTAATAAAGGTAGATAAGAGCTAGTCAATTTAGAAAATGCATCTTAATATGTAATTGAACACCATGTCACATTGATTAGCAGCACGTTCTGGGATGCAATGACATAATATGCAATAATATAACAATATGGTCATCGCTAATCGTAACTTTGCCAAGGTGTATTGCGCGTCACTTGATAGCAGTTTTGTGTGGCTATCGCCTTACATGGTCTGCATTTGATCTAGAGTACGTTTGCTCTGAATATTTAGAATGCTAAGATAACTCATTAACTTCTACGTTCGCAACAACCGTGGTCAAAAGAGTCAACATGGTCAGCGTTTGACTAATCTCCATTTCTTGATAAGAAATTGTACACCCTCTTTCAAGGTTGCCTTTCTGTTCTCCTTCTTGTTCCAAAGCTCGGGCACCGGATATCTGCCACTCGGGTTGTATTCATTCAGTTCATTCAGAGCTGTCACGACAGAGTTAAATACATTATTGTCAAACTCACGCTTCAGCCTTGCAATCTTTTCATCTTCTTCATCAATTATCTCCTGTATAATCAATCAATCATACATCAATACATAAGTTGAATACGTTTCAACTATTTTTAGTATCTTTCTCTTTTCAAATTTGTGTTGGTTTATATTAATATCAGCCAAATTGGAAGGAGAGATGACAGTTGAAATAATTACCTATAGAAATTAAGGCACTTTCGACCTATATAGTTATGAGCAGGTCAATTTGGGTAGTTTGCCAAATAAAATTTATTTGCTAAAAGGGAAACGGGTCAAATCAATTAAACATTGACCAACGTCTATTTTACAACGGATATAACCCCGTAAATCATTTATTCACATATTTAGATTAGTATGACAATAATATATAGTTTTTTGAAAGCACACTTGACGTATTAGTTATATGCATAACAGTTTTAAGAATAGTCATAAAAATGTCAGCCCAAACTGACTCAACCAATTCTGGGTTGTACTAAAAATATGACCCATCTCAACTTGACCCAAGCTGCCTGTCTTGCCACCTCTAGGTATATTATTAATGAAACAGAAAAAGGATCATGCAGAAATGTAATGTAATACCTTGCTGTTGCCTCCAACAGTGATGACCTTAAAGGGATGCCAGCTTGGATCCCTGAGATGATCCTCCCACACAGATGCCAATTTTATGGCATCTTCTTCTACGTCTTTACCAGAATAACGTCTCTTAGCAGCAGCGACGAAAGGCTTTTCATTGAGCTCACCCATTCTCTTCACACCAATAAGTGCACGACCAGTTTTATCCTTCAAACCCTGTTCAAAAGGTCGGGAGACAACTGTAAATAAATATTCCTAGTTTTTTAAAAAATCAGAAGGAAATGAAACAAACTTACAATCATGAGCACTTTACGGGCTTCTACCAATTCATCATTGCTTGAACGTTCTTTGATTATTAAGGCTTGATTAAGTGCTTCCAAGTCTTCAAGTTCCTCTTCTTTTTCTTTCAGACTTTCATGAATTGCCTCCATTTTCTTCTTTGCTTCAATATCTTCATCACTCATGTGTTTCATAACATGTAAGGCTCCCTTCATTTGCTTGATTTGGAGCTCCAACCGTTGCTTTTCATCAAGCTTTTTCTGAAGCTCAATGATTTTTTGGTGAACCTTTTCTTTTTCTCTCTGTCATATTTTAGTAGATTAAATATATGATAATATAAAAAGATGATTTAAGGGTAAGAGTATGCAGCAAACCTTGTGATCATCAGCTAACTCCAGCATTCTCTCATCTGCCTTCTGCTGCTCCTGAATTGCCAATTCATTCTGCAAGATAGAAAGAGAAAAAGAAAAGAAGAAAAAAACATTCCAAAATTTAAACAGACAACCGCCAAATTAACCAAAAAAACATATTAAACACGATATCCTATGCTAGTACCATTCTCTTCTCATTGTCAAGCTTCCTTCTCTCAGTTTCATTTTTAGCTTCACGAGCTTTTAGTTCCTTTTCACGCTCTTCCAACAGTAACTTGCTGTGTTCATGCTCAATTGTAATCCTGTGAAGCTGCTCATTTGCCTTCTCTTGCATCATTTTCATATCTAAATAAAGGAAAAGATTAAAACCAGAGACAAATGATTACACATATAATGGTAACTTCAAGAAACAATCTAGAAACTAATACCTCTATTGAAGTTCTCAGTCATCTGTTCTTTCTGTTTAATAACAAATGCCATATCCAAATCTGTTTTGCTTATTTCACTCTTGATCTCTTCACTTCTTTTACTCTTTTCGTCTATCATAGTTTTCAACCCCATAATTAGCTTCGAATTTTTCACATCATCTTCTTTCTGAATATCAGAAACAGTTTTCAAATCACCATGTTTTCTTAGATAATCACCAACAAGACCATTGGAGTTATAATCTTCGTCCGTTGCAATCCAAGCATAGAATTTTTCTTCTTTGCACCTATCCCTATTAAACCAATCTATCCTCCCATGTTTGTTAACCTCAAAAGTCTTCACAAACGTCATTGTGTGACCAAATCCATCCCAATGTTTACCAAATTCAACCACAGCAAATCCTGAATGACCCTGCCAGTTCCACAGAGGATGAACTTTGACTGGGTTGTAACCTTCCTTTACCCACTCATCTTTTAGCTTTTTAGCACTATCACCTACATATTTACCATTCTTAAGTTCAACAGGAATGTTAGCCACCACAGCCATCCAAGGCCAAACAATTAATTCCTCATGAACTTTATGCTTTGGAGTGATTTCACTAGGAGTTTCAGAACACTTGATTTTAGCATTAGAGTCCCTTTCTAAGTATTTAATTAATCCCATATGTCTGGCTTTTTCTCTAAAACTAGCACTTTTTGATTCTCTCACAATCCGATTTGCATGCCTAAGGAGGTCAACGTAATCATAGTCTCTACTATCAGGACAAATGGGACATTTAACAATCTTCTTTGATAGCTTATCTTTGAACTTATCGTCTCTTAGTTCCCTGTAATACTTGTGTTTATATTCCTCAAATTCAGGATCAATTTGAATTGTCTCTGTTCTTCTCTGACTCATTGTAAACCTATTTTGCAATACATCCAAACACAATAATTAAGAAACATGAAATCACTTCTAACATGAAACCATATACCAAGAGCTTGATCTCAGCTTATACTTCCAACTCTTTGACTCTTTACAATACATCACCAGCTAGGAAAACATTATTTATATCTTAAAATGATCAACAAGAGATTAACACCACCAACAACATAAACAGAGACTTATACTCGTTTCTTGCTAGTGAAATTAATGAGGTTACAGAGCAATAATATTCCGTAGATAACAAGTATGTGAATCCTAATCATGTATGCATTTACAGGAAGATCTTCTAACATTCATATATTCAAATACTTCCAGGATATGATATCAAAATAAATATAGTTAATAAGATTGGAGTTACAATTTCCTATTTAATAAAGCACATATAGCTAATCATATCGGAGAATATAACACTTAAATCTACCAAATAAGCAATAAATTCAACAAAACTTATCCTCGGGAAAGATAAGCATGATACGAAACTATATTTGAAACTTCCAACGACGTAATAACTAATCACTAATCACAATTGAAATCAAACGTATCAACCACATCGGTTATAGTTATCGCTATTAAGCTCCAACGAAATCATTAACTACATACATTACAACAATACCGATCATAACTTGATCCACGTTACAAATCATGAAGAAGATCTAGCTAGATAACAAACACCTCTAATGAACAAACGTATATCACCAGAACGAAACTCTGTATTATGAAACCAATACAGCATAGCAATCTAGCAAAGTACACAAACAGAAACAACGATTAAGCTACTATACCTGAGAGTAATTAACCAGAAGCTTCAAATAGAGCTCAAAAACAACAAACTACAACCCTAGGATTGAATCGTTAGGGTTTTGCTTCAGAAAGTATTCAAATTTATGGATCAAAGGTTTCTGTCTTTCTCATACATCCAAAGAAAGCACAAAAGGGAATAAATAGACTAAAACAAAAGGAAAAATGGAATGCAATAAAGTGCCAATCATGGATGCAATAAAGTGTGTAGGTTGATAACACCTAACTTGCCAAGAAGAAAATTGAGTTGAGGAGCACCTAAGCCTTTTGTGAAGAGGTAAGCGATTTGCAACTTTGAATCGATGGAGAGAGGACGAATTTCTTGAGTCTCAACTCTTTCACGAACAAAATAGCAATCCATCTCCACATGTTTAGTCCGTTCATGAAAAACCGGATTGTTGGCGATGCGTCGAGCAGCTTGGTTATCACAAAATAGTGGTGTTGGACCTTCAACTGGAGCATCCAGTTCTTGTAGTAGCAATCGCATCCATAAAACCTCGCTGACAGTAGAGGCCATGGCACGATATTCAGATTCAGCGGAAGAGCGAGAGACGACCGATTGCTTCTTAGTTTTCCACGAAACAGGAGCACCTCCAAGGAGGAGTAAGTATCCTGTTCGGGACCGTCTGGTGAAAGGACAACCGAGCCAGTCCGAGTCACAGTATGCCGTGAGATTATAACCCCCATCTCGCAGTAAAAGAACACCTTGACCTGGTGTGGCTTTGAGATAGCGAAGAACACGATGGGCTGCATCCAAATGGTTTTGTCTTGGGTCGGTAACAAACTGGCTTAAAACATTAACCGCATATGTGATATCAGGCCTGGTGGCTTGCAAGTAAAGCAATCGCCCCACCAATCGTCGGTATTGGTTGCTATCCACTTTTGGTTCCGTTTCACCTTTATCAAGTTGCAAGTTTTGTTCCATAGGGAAAGAACTGGGACGACACCCTTGGAATCCACAGTCCTTAAGAATGTCTAGAGTGTACTTTCTTTGGCTCAAGACTAAGCCCTTTGACGTGCGAACCACCTCGATGCCAAGGAAGTATTTGAGGTTCCCCATATCCTTGATGCTAAATTGTTTGTGCAATTCATCTTTCATAAGTTGTATTCTAACGTGGTCATTACCAACAACAATAACATCATCCACATATATTAAGGCTGCCACAAAGTTGTTCCCTTGCTTGTGAATGAAAAGAGAGCAGTCAGCTTTGCATTGTTTGAAGCCAAGATCAAGGAGAGAGGTTGTGAACTTTTGGTACCAATTTCGAGAAGCTTGTTTCAACCCGTAAAGAGATTTCCTCAACTTACAGACTCTCGTCTCGCCTCCTTAGAAAACCCTTGTGGTATCTTCATATATACCTCTTCGTGTAAATCGCCATGAAGGAAAGCATTGTTCACGTCGAGTTGATTTATGATCCAGTTTTTCTTGGTTGCTACGGCCAGAAGAGTTCTAACAGTAACGAGTTTGGCAACTGGAGCAAATGTGTCGTGGTAATCCACTCCTTCCTGTTATGTGAACCCCTTTACCACTAGGCGAGCCTTGTATCGCTCAACCTCCCCATTTGGCTTGTATTTTACCTTATATACCCATTTAGAGTTGATAGTACACTTCCCTTCTGGCAATTTTTCGAGAGTCCATGTGTTGTTTTCTTCAAGAGCTCGGATCTCTTTTTTCATGGCTTCTTTCCATCTTTCATCCTGCATAGCTTGTTTGAATGTTTTTGGCTCATCGTGGGAATCGATGGCCGCCAAAAAGGCTTTATGTGAGCTAGAAAATTTTTCATAAGAGACAAAATTGGATGAAGGGTGTACCGTCGAGGGCTCTTGACCTGATGTGGAACGTGTGGTATCTATGGACGGTGGAAGCTTCACATGAAAATCTTTGAATCGAACCGGTTGGCTTCGATTCCTTTTAGCTCGTTCTTGTTCAATTATTGAGCCTTGGGCCTCGTTATCTTCATTTGAAGGGATTTGTGGGTCATTGGTCTCGTGGCCCACTTCATGTTATGGGGTTTGCTCATTTGTTAACTCAGGCTCATGTTGTGGGCTATTAATTTCAGCAGCTCCACTCAAGTTCCCATCTACAGACCTATCATTTATTTTATTGGTATCAACTTTTTCTTTTTGGTTTTGTAATCCAACATCTTCCTCAATTATTCTATATTCTTGTTCAAAAATATCAATGTGTTGACAACTTGAAGTGACTTTGTTAAATGGAAAATGATTTTCGTGAAACCTGCCATCTCTTGAGACAATAATTTTATTGCTCTCAAGATCATAAATTTTATACCCCTTTTTCCCTCCCGGGTATCCCAAAAAAACATCGGGCCTCCCCCTCATTTCGAACTTATCCCCTTTCGTATCGGTGTTCCAATAATATGCTAGACAACCGAATGTCCTCATAAACTCGTAGTCAGGGTTTTGGTTATAAAGTAATTCGAAGGGGGTTTTATTCCCAATGACTGTAGAAGGTATGCGATTGATGACGTATGCTACGGTTAACACACACTCTCCCCAAAACCTCTTGGGTAAATTAGCCTCAAACCTTAGGGCTCGGGCAGTTTCAAGCAGGTGTCGGTGCTTTCTTTCTACAACGCCGTTCTGTTGAGGGGTGTGGGGGCAGGTCGTTTCAAGCAAAATTCCATTATCTTTATAAAAATTCACCATGTCATTAGATGTGAACTCCCCACCATTATCACATCTAATTTTCTTGATATTCCTTTCGAATTGTGTTTTTACCATCCTTTGAAACTCCTTTAAGCATCTACTAGCTTCATGTTTGAATTTTAATAAGAACAACCACACGGCTCTACTGAAATCATCAACGATTGTTAAGAAATATTTTGCCCCGGTAAAAGAAGGCGTACGATATGGCCCCCAAATATCACAATGCAATAAATCAAAACAACCAACTGTTTTAGTGGTACTATCATAAAAAGGGAGTCTCGTATGCTTAGCCTTAGAGCACGAATCACAAATCTTATTAAAATTAGCATTTTTGAGAAAACTAATCTGATTGAGTTTTTCAGTAGAAGCATGTCCTAACCTTTTATGCCAAGTGTCACTAGTCACCACCATTGCTTTTCTCTCGGTTTTGATCATCCCCATCCGATATAGTCCCTTCTCGCATCTACCCGCACCAATCACGCTCCCTGTCCGAAGCTTCTTCATGACACAAAAATCTGGGAAAAATGAAACTACACATTGCAATTCCTTTGTCAATTTTCTAACCGACAAAAGGTTGCACTCAAATTCAGGAACATAAAGGACTTCCTTGATTTTAGTACCCTCTTTAAGGGTGCAATCACCCCTTCCCTTAACTGGTACTTTAGTCCCATTAGGAATAACGACAGGAGCTTCAATCTTGCTTTCTATCTTGTTTTCAAGAAAGTCAGGATCATATGTAATGTGCTCGGTGGCTCCCGAGTCAACAACCCAAGCATCATTACCTTCCCTTTTACCTGCGTGGTTAGCCGTACGTGTTGTTTCATCGTTTCGGCTTTTATTTTCTACTTCAACGTAGGCCGCCTTTGCATCTGGCCACCATACGGGGTATCCGATTCTTTTGAAACATGTTTTCTTGTTTTGACCGTCCTTCCCGCAAAAGGTGCAATGCTCGATCATATTTATCCGTTTGATGTTCTTGGTTGGTTTAGGATTTCAGAGCTTGGTTGAAACCAGCTCTGATACCATATTCAAATTTATGGATCAAATGTTTCTGTCTTTCTCATACATCCAAAGAAGACACAAAAAGGGAATAAATAGACTAAAACAAAAGGAAAAATGGAATGCAATAAAGTGCCAATCATGGATGGAAATTAGAGACGTGATGTGAGGAGATAATTATGGAGGAGAATAAGTCAAAATATTTTATTTCCAATAGAAAGAACGTTGATAATGCTGGAGGTGATCGATTGACGGATAACAGACAAACTTGTTGGAGAAAACTGAATGTTTGAATAGTGGAGTTTGATGAGTGAGAGAGAATGTAGAGGATTGTAATGAGAGATTGTTGAAGAAGCAGAAGGAATAAAATTATAAAAATGAAAAGAAAAAATCCAGAAGGATTGTAATGGTGGCTGTTGCGTTCTTCACATAACAAGAAACCAGCACCTGAACGATAATTCCCATTTTCTGATACCGTTGCTGACGTGGATTTGTTATTTTGTCAGGGCCGGTACCTTGATTATTTTTTTGTTTTTTAAAAGACTGGTTAGTTGGTAGTTGCTAGTGTTAACTTTCACAAGTGATACAACCGTGATACACACTCAACGCTAAAGAAGACACACTATTTCTGAAGGAGAAGGAAAGCCTTTGAAACAAGGTTCATACGTTCATAATTCAGAAAACCTCTACTACAAATAGAAATACTAAATGAAACCATAACTTCCCACTACTAGCACTACATACTAACTAACCACTACTAGATCATGCAGGAAATAACAAAAATAAAAACACCACTAATTAATAATTAATCAAACTAATGACTACGTGGACCATGGTGGCATCAGCCGTCCACGCATCACTCTTACTGATCAAGTCGATGTTGCCACCTCAACAAACTCCCTCTCAACATTGACTTTGTGCATTCCCATCTTGGCCATGAAACTCATCATCTTGTCTCTTGACATCCCTTTAGTAAAGATATCTGCAACTTGAGTTAGAGTATCAACATGAATCAGATCTATCTCTCCCTTCAAAACCTTCTCACGAACATAGTGGTAATGGACTTCAATGTGCTTCGTACGTGCATGAAACGTCGGGTTTTCAGCTAACTGAATTGCCGGCTTGTTATCACAGAACAGGACTACTCTTCCCGTTACATCTTGCTTCAACTCTTTTAGCAACTGGACAAGCCATGTAATTTCTTGTGCTGCCATAGCTGCAGCCCTATACTCGACTTCTGTTGTTGACAAGGACACAGTTGGTTGTAGCTTACTGCACCATGAAACAGCTCCGTAACCAAGCTTGACAACGTATCCTGTTGTGGACCTTTGATTACTTGGATCACCACCATAATCCGTATCACAGAAACCGCTCACATTTAGAGATGGCTCCCTCTTAAAGAGGACACCAAACCTGGGTGTAGCTTTGATATATCGAAGCACCTTTCTAACCGCATGGAGATGTGGACGTCTAGGATTTTGCATGAATCGACTAAGTACTCCTACAGAGAAAGCTATATCCGGTCGGGTAAGAGTAAGATAAATTAGGCTTCCGATTATCTTCTTGTACATAGTAGCATCTTTTAGTTCTTTTCCTTCATTTGGATATAGTTTAATTCGAGAATCGATCGGAGTCCACGTTGGCTTTGAGTCTAGCATTCCAAATTTGTGGAGTACATCTGTAGCATAGATACTTTGTTGCAGTAGAATATCATCACCCTGGTAGTTCACTTCTAACCCAAGAAACCGTTGTAAATTTCCAAGGTCTTTCATTCTAAACCGTGTGCACAGATTCTTCTTTAGCTGCTCAATCTCTTCTGTATCATCACCAGTAATGATTAAGTCGTCCACGTATACTAGTACAACCGTTAGCCTTGATCCACTATATTTCACAAACAAGCTAGCATCGGCATTTGTACTTTTGAACCCGTTCACTTCTAGAAATTCCCCGATCTTTGTGTACCAGGCTCTCGGCGATTGCTTGAGACCATAGATCGCCTTCTTGTGCTCACACACGTGATTCGGCTCATCTTTACTTTCAAACCCAAGAGGTTGTGTCATGTATATCACATGATCCAAAGTACCATATAAAAAGGCGTTGTTTACATCCATTTGGAAGAGACGCCAACCGTTACCTGCTGCTAATGCCAGGATCACGCGTACAGTGGTCAATTTTGCAACTGGACTGAAAGTTTCTTCGTAGTCAAGGCCTTGTTGTTGAGTAAAGCCCCGAGCCACCAACCGGGCCTTATACCGATCCACCGACCCATCAGCTTTGAACTTGAGCTTGAATACCCACTTACATGAGATGGGTTCTACATCAGCAGGCTTAGGTACTAGGACCCATGTTCATTATGATTCAGCGCATCGATTTCATCTTGCATTGCCGCTCGCCACTCCTTCACCTTATATGCCTGCATGAAAGAGTCAGGTTCAACCGGTTCATCAATAACAGTTGCAAAGTTGGCATACTTCGGGTTTGGTTTTCTGTTCCTCGTTGAACGCTTCAGGCATTCATTCTACCTCTGGACAGGATGGTACACCCCAGTGTTCCACGGTCCTTGATCATTGTCCTCGGCTTCTCCAACTTCTTCTTCATTCACCGGTTCATCAAAAATCAGATTTACTCAGCTACTCTCCAGGCTTTCTTTTAATTGAGACGTGTCTGGGAGCGTCTCTTTACTTGAGGACCACCAGGCTGAATTTTCATCAAACACAACGTGGCGTGAAATGTGACGCTTTCCAGTATCGGGGTCGATACACCTCCAACCTTTCCTCTCATTATCATGCCCAACAAAGATGCATCGAACCGCCTTTTTTTCCAATTTGTGTCGTTGGGAACCTGGTATAAAGACATAGCACACAAAGCCAAACACTCGTAGAAAACTAACATTAGGCTTTAGATTAAAGAGTTTCTCATATGGTGACATAAAATCTAAACCTTGTTGCGAAAGTCGATTGATCACAAATGTTGTTGTATGCATCGCTTCTATCCAGAACCTTCTGGGAACATTCTTGTCATGCAGCATACTCCCCAAGACTTCTGACAGATGTCTGTTCTTCCGTTCTGAAATGCCATTCTGTTGGGGAGTATTTGGACAAGTAAGCTGCCTTCGAATTCTGTGTAAGTTGAAGAAATCTGTAAAATCTTTCGATAGGTATTCACCTCCATTGTCTGATCTAAGCATCTTGATGGTTTGACCCGTTTCTTTTTCAGCCTCCAATCGAAATAATTTGAACCGTTCAAGTGCCTCAGATTTCTTCTTTAAGAAAAACACCCAGACATACCGTTAGTAATCGTCTATAAATGTAATCATGTACCTCATTCCTCCGATTGATGCTTGCTTAATCGGACCAAACACATCGATGTGAGCAATCTCCAAAGGAGTCTTTGTTTTGAAGATGGAGGAGTGGAATGGCTGCTGGTGGGACTTTCCAAACTGGCACCCTAGACACACTATCTTCTTTGGTACCTGCACTTGTGGAAGTCCGGCTACTAACCCCTTTGTTGCCATTATACTTAGCTTATCATACGCGACATGCCCCAGAAGAGCGTGCCACAAATCAGCATTCTGAGTTCCCTTCGTTTTCTCCACATAAGCAGATTCGGCCGAGAGGACATATACAATATTACGTCTGTGCCCAGTCAGGACTTCTTTCGACGGTGTCACAAACTCATCGTAAACTTTGACGTTATCATGGCCAAACTCAACATACTTTCCAACAGATGTAATCTGTGGAACTGAGAACAGGTTCTTTTTCATCCCAAGTACATGGTATACTTTGTTGAGAACGAACTCCTTTTGCTCGTCACTTGAATCAAGCGTTACTTCCCCAACATGTGCTATCTGATGTCTTGAATTGTCTGCAATAACGATCACTTGACTTCCTTCGTAGCGTATCGACTTCGTAAGTCGACTTTTGTCTCCGGTCATGTGGTTGGAGCATCCGGAATCGACGATCCAGTCATCGAACTTATTTGATTGAGTGTTTGTTGAGGTTGCAAGGGCTGTTACTTCCTCCGCTTGAGCCATCAAGGCCTCTGCATCCCACGTTGGCTCTTCGGGAACTGCCATAGCACTATTTCCTTCCTCTTGGGGCTTCGGGCAATTCTTGGCGATGTGACCTCGTCTCCCGCAGTTGTAGCACCTCCGGTCATTACTCTCCTCACCATGTTCACCTTGTCGCCATTTGTTTTTTTCATCGTGGGACTTCCCTCGGTCCCGGCTTTTGGTAGAGTAGTGAGAGGAAGATCCACCTTTGGCCTTGTGTTTCTTTTCAACATACATGGCCTGACCTTATGGCTTTATGGAGACCCCAACAAACTGTTGTGCTGACTGTTCTTGACTGGTCAAAAGATTCTCGAACTCCACCATGGACGGCTCCACTGGCCACCCTTGAACCTTTGCTACGAAGCTGTGGAACTCCGGTTTCAGCCCATGTATTATGATGCGCTTCATCCGAGCATCTTCAATCCTAGCCTGTGGGTCGAGTTCTCCGATCTCTCTACACAAAGTTTTTACTTTTTGAAAGTACTGAGATATCGTCAACTCCTTCTGTGCACTAGACAACAATTCATTTTCTAGCACCTACAACTTAGCATTATTCTTCTTGGACAATAGTTCCTTCAATGTATCCCATGCTTGCTTGGGGTCCGTTGAATCCTTGATATGTTCAAGGATATCTTCTTCAACTGTTGTATTCAGGATGAACATCGCCTTCCCTGCTTTAACCCTCCATTTTCACCTTTTTCACTCCACCGATCAACTGAAGTTCCGATATCTTCAAATGAGGCTCTGATACCACTTGTTAACTTTCACAAGTGATACAACCGTGATACACACTCAACACAGAAGAAGACACACTATTTCTGAAGGAGAAGGAAAGCCTTTGAAACAAGGTTCATACGTTCATAATTCAGAAAACATCTACTACAAATAGAAATACTAAATAAAACCATAACTTCCCACTACTAGCACTACATACTAACCAACCACATGAAGGAAATAACAAAAATAAAAACACCACTAATTAATAATTAATCAAACTAATGACTACGTGGACCATGGTGGCATCAGTCTTCCACACATCACTCTTACTAATCAAGTCGATGTTGCCACTTCAACAGCTAGTATCACCAAGTTAGTATTATTCACCCATGTCAAGGTTTGAACATTGGGCTTTCATCCAAGAGATGCAAAGCCTTTCACCTCCCTCTTGACCACTAGACCAAGAGATTATTAGCACAGTACCTTGATTACTTGGTTAATAAAACATTAAATTCTAAAAAATGTCTTTTTTCTATTTTTTCTTTAAAACGTTTCACTTCTTGACACGTACAAAACCAGGACGCCGACGCCTTTTAATGATATTGTTTTTGAATATAACTATCAGGCACCTGCCTTCACACGTGGGAGCTCACCTCCAAAACAGAGTCACCCACCTTTTCTTTTAAACCTCGTAACAAACTAAAGTTTAGAAACTAAAAAATACGTTTACGATTTTGAGTGGCCTGACGCCCGCACATGTTCGTTAGAGGGGCCAACGTTTTATTTAGAGTGGACATTTTGATAATAATTATTTGAATGGGAGATTTTGATTGAAACGTATGAAAAAATGAAAACTTTAAGAATTTTTTCTAATTAAAATAGTGTAGAAAATCAAAGAAGAAGTTGTTATGAAACTAATGACCATGTTGCATACTTAGACAAACACTAAAAACCTAATTTTTTTTATTTCTATAAAATTAAAGTTAAGATTATTAGCACGTTACAATGTATTCACTCGACTAAAAAGTTAAGAGAAAGAAAGAGATTGGCATAAATCTACATCACTGTATCAATATATTTTTTATATTAACTTTTAGTCTACTTTTATTAATCACTCATATAAATATTTTGTATGATCTAAACCTTTGATCTCTTAAGCTAAGAGAAGACAAGTTACACCAAAATATCATTTGAAACTATTCTCGTATCACTATAAATACATATATTATTCTTGATTTCTTGTTGCCGTTGTCACAATTAATTATATATTAACTAGGAAATGAACCCGCGCGTTGCCGCGGGGTTCTTTTTTGAATGTCTAACAAACGCAAGTGTTAAGTAATCTTATAAATTGATACAATAAAATTGTTAGTATTAAAGTTACATTTAGTTTCAAATTTTTATTTACCAGAAGTCATCAAAGATCATCAGTTAAAGGTGAAAAAGAATTACCTCGCTCTTTGTATATAGTCTAGTCACTTTTATCCGACCATTGTCAAGAAGATCAATAAATCTAATGTATCCACCTGAGATCACACTTGATAATAGCAGAAATTAGTAAAGATTCTCACTTGATAATAATAGAAATTAAAAAAGAGTTTAACTGTTTAAAAGACAAATCAAACAGGTTCCCATGGGCATATGACACAAGTGCTCCATTTTCCTAAGAAAATCATAAAACAAACAATATCAAGTTTATACATTCTCCTTTTTCCATACATTTTCCAGTTAATGGTAGGAACTAAGCGTAATGACAATTAGCATATCATATAAATGATGTGAAATAACATAAAAACAAATTAAACCTTTAACCATAAATCATAATCCAAAGTTGTACTACTAATTATCTAAAGTAATCATGAGTTAATATGATCAAGTGTTTATGTGATCAAAAAATCATAGTTTATGAAGAAAGTAAGTTATGTTTAAACATGATCCCAAAAAATCTAAATCTCAGCAATTCCTCTTAACAACATAATTAGGCAAACACAAATTAGCAAACTAATTATTAAATGAAAAGAGAAGAGAGTTGGTACAAATAAAAACTTACCATATGGGTGTTCTCTTTACGCTATAACAATGAGGAAGAACGCCCAGAGCTAAAAGATAAATACAAGGAGGCTAAGAGAGAGGCGAAGAAATCGGTGTCAGAGGCAAAGAACGCAGCGTATGAGATGATGTATAAACGACTAGAGACGAAAGAAGGAGAGCATGACATGTTTAAGTTAGCCAAGGCAAGAGACAGCAGAAGACAAGACCTGAGAATTGTGAAGTTTATAAAGGCTGCGGATGGAAAAGTTTTGGTGAACGACAAGGACATCAAGGGGAGATGGAAAACTTACTTCGATAACCTTTACAACATAAAGAACCCAAATCAACAAGATGAGATAGATAATACAACACAACAAAACAATTGCTATTGTAGAAGCATCACAGTAGACGAAGTTACGAGAGCTATGAAGAAAATGGGAAGGGCTAAAGCGGTGGGGCCAGACAACATACCGATTGAAGTGTGGAAATGCCTGGGAGATGAGGGGCTCAAATGGCTAACAGATTTATTCAACACTATCTTTACGACAGGGAAGATGCCGGATTAGTGGAGAACCAGTGTCATAGTCCCCATATATAAGAAAAAAGGAGATGTTCAAAGTTGCGAAAATTACAGGGGAATAAAGCTATTGAGTCACACGATGAAATTATAGGAAAGAGTTATTGACACGAGAATTAGACGAGAAACTCAGATAGCGTCAAACCAATTTGGATTTATGCCAGGACGCTCTACGACAGAAGCAATACACGCCATAAGGAGGATAATGGAGAAATACAGAGAAAAGAAAAGGGACCTCCATATGGTATTCATCGACCTAGAAAAGGCCTATGACAGCATTCCGCGTCAACTAATTTGGGAAAGTCTACGACTTAGAAGGGTACCAGAGAGGTATATCAAAATAATCAAGGATATGTATGATGGGGTAAAATCGTGTGTGCGAGCCCCGATCGGAGACACAGACTCATTCACAGTGGAAGTGGGACTCCACCAAGGATCGACACTGAGCCCATTTCTCTTCACAGTAGTGTTGGATGAGATGACCAAGTCTATACAGCAACCAGCTCTGTGGTGCATGCTTTTTGCGGATGATATTGTCTTAATATCGGAATCTAAAAGGGTGATTAACGACAAGCTAGAACAGTGGAGAGCGGCACTAGAGCGCAAAGGTTTAAGGATAAGTCGCTCTAAGACAGAATACATGCATTGTAACTTTAGTGGCGAGGCGGAAGAGGACACCCAAATCAGTATTCAGGGTATGGCGGTCCCACAAACGTCTAGGTTCAAATATCTGGGCTCGTACTTGCAGGAGGACGGAGAGATACACAGCGATGTAGCGCACCGTGTTCAAGCAGGATGGTGCAAGTGGAGAGCAGCATCAGGGATCCTATGTGATAAGAGGTTTCCAGCAAAACTAAAGGGAAAGCTATATCGAGTGGCAGTACGTCCAGCTATGTTGTATGGAACAGACTGCTGGGCCATAAAGAAATCGCACGAGAAACAAATAGAGGTAGCGGAAATGCGGATGCTGAGGTGGATGTGCGGTCACACATGACTTGATCGGATAAGAAACGAAGTGTTTCGGCAGAAGCTAGAAGTTGCCTGTATTGTAGATAAAATACGAGAGGGAAGATTAAGATGGTTTGGGCATGTCAAGAGGAGACCAATGGAGGCACCAGTTAGAGCAGTAGAGAACATCATCTTAGAGGGTAGGAGGAGTAGAGGAAGACCTAAATTGACTTGGGATGAGGTAATTAGGCGAGATATGATACACTTGCACCTCTCTGAGCACATGATCGAGGATAGGACTGAGTGGAGGCGTAGAATTAAAATTAAGGACTTCTAGTTCGACCTATAGGCAGGAAGGGTATTTGAAGTCTGGTTGCGGGGCCTGATGTCTAAGTAGCCCTTATCTGCCCTTTAACGGTTATGCTACATGCACCTAGGATATATGTTTGCTATGTCTTGTATGATTTATTGTGTACTGTAGGCTATGTGTTGTATGATCTATTGTATGATGTCTTGCTATCGATATGGCTTTTTGTATACTGCATGCTATGTGTTGTATGATTTATTGTATGATGTTTTGCTATCAGTATGGTTTTTGCTATCGAGTCGGGGGTCTCTTTGGAAGCGGTCTCTCTACCTAACAAGATAGAGGAAAGACTCGCCTACACCTACCCTCCCCAGACCCTGCTCTTGAGTGGGATATACTGGGTTTGTTTGTTTGTTTGTTTATGGGTGTTCTCTTTACCTTAGAAATCTTAATACAAAATACAGTCTTAAATGAGAGCAAAGCAACACCACTGCCAAAATATTGTTTACACGGGATTGTCTTTCTTACAAATTATACAAAGTGCTTACTATATATTAAACTTTTATACATATTCTCATAAATACGAAATACCACATCAGACCAAAGTTTAGTGTGTAAATCTACAACATAATTCAATATAATTACATGCTTAGAAGTTAATAAGTGGAGATCAAATTAACAGTAAAAAGAGTAATCAAGGATTATTAATGATTTAAACAATTACTACCTCGAATAGCACCGTAAACGGTACATACTAACCACCACACATTTGTCAAATCTATCTTAATATTAAATCTTCTTCAAAGTTAACGTTAAATATAAATATAACAAAGTAACATACCTGAAAGGCGAAAGAAGGATACCACTAAGCCCGCAATAATCTACCAATAACAACACAAAACACATACCACAAAAATCAACATGCTTCTTCAATTAGGCAAAACACAAAACACCAAAAAAACAGCTATCTTTAAAAGATATAAGAAGCAAAAGAAACTTTTTTGAGATTTTTCTTTTTCTTTAGTTATTTTCCTAACTATAAAACGTAATGCATTCAAAACAACATAAAAAGCAACAATAAAACAGACTTCAAAGAAATTGAAAGAATAAACCATACAATTAACTTCAATACATACATAGTATATATATATAGACACCTATATCTATATAGATGTGTATATATATATATATATGAATATAATACACACAGCTTACACACCTACAACCAAATTGTGCAATAACATATACATGCTACAAGACATTGCAGTACACACAAACAATAAAACAACTCCAACAAATATACCTCATACAAACCCCACAGCAGCATACATATATACCTCAACAAATAATAGCACCACACATGTACATATAGAATAACAAAACCAAACCCAAAAACTAAACCTTTTCATAGACTAAACAGCATAGCACATAACTGTCTCTATCACACATAACGCTATCTGCAAAGTTCACACACACCCAGCCTAAATCTAACCTAAGTTCATAAACCGTGCAACAACATACATACGTACTTGACCAAATGACAACACACATACATACTGTCACACCCCAACCTTGACGGCGGAATCGTCAAAGTGTGAGAGTTACGATTGTTCACAGCCACATAACGCTATTATTAATTCCAAATATATTAATCAAGATTCAATTGTAACAATACAAGTAAAAGGCTCAAACAAAGATACATCATGAATACAAGGTTGAAAGTAACAAGATTATTGTTTATTTCTCTAAGTCCAGTCCTAAGTGAGATAAGCTTCAAAGAGTAGAACGCATACTTGGGTTATTCCTGAAACATGTTAAAATAAAAGGTCAACATA
The DNA here is from genome assembly GCA_024085815.1 of Flaveria linearis. Lineage (NCBI taxonomy): Eukaryota > Viridiplantae > Streptophyta > Magnoliopsida > Asterales > Asteraceae > Flaveria > Flaveria linearis. Next base: position 22,857,594 of record CM044014.1, on the reverse strand, counting down.
AAAATGTTGGTGAGCATTCCATAGTTTTCAATACATAGAATATATAAAAGATGGCAATTCAAGTCATAAGTTAGTGAATAAAGTGATTAGGGATGTTATGAACAATGCAACAATCAAACCTTGACAAAGTTTTACAAGTCTCAAACGTTAAAAGTATATACGATTAACTAAGTGTACTTGGATCAACCAAGCAGGCTTGTCAGGCCCATAGATCTATGACGTCACCAGGCTAGCAATAATTAATGATTGTACATATAACGCGATAACATGGTAACCACAAAAGTTCAACTAACCACAACTTTACATGATAAATTGCCATAAAGTTTACAAGTCTCGAATAAGTTTACAAGTGTAATGATATAAGTTAACATGTTTCACCCCAAAGTGTGAAAATATGAAAAAGGGGTATGGAAAACTCACTTTGATATAGGCATTACAAGATGATATAAAAGGTCAAAAGATATTCCCAAAGTATCCATTACAGGGCACCTAAATTTTATTACAAGTTTAAGGTTAATAATAAGATTAACGTTCAAATTAGAATTAGTGTTTCATTAGTTTTAAGGTTAATAAGTGATAAGTGTAACATCCGACCCATTTCAACATGAAACCCGACCCCGTTAATATTAACCAATGGAATTTATCTTATTTCAATGTGAGCGCAGTAATATTGTCATTTAATTCACATTATAATCATATAGTTATTAATATGATTTTATAAAAAAAATTATAAAATTATATTAGAATTACGAAACTTAGTTATCAAATTTGAAAATAAATAAAATAACCTTAAATATTTTTGAGGTTTTCAAAGATTAAAATAATAATAATAATAATAATATAATAATAATAATAATAATAATAATAATAATAATACTAATAATAAAATTTATTATTAAAAAAACTAAACCCTAAAAGTTTTGGGTTAAAAGTGTATTTAAAACTTGTTTTAGAAACTTTAAACATGAAATAATAAGTAATACAAACCTCAGGGACCAAATGTGTAAATTTTAAAACCCAACCCCCATCCTGTCGACCCTGTTACTCCGGCCACCCTCCTGCCGATTCTCCGACGAGTCTAACCACCAAAACCACTTGATTTCAGTTCAATCAAACACTCCCGATACAATCACGTGGTAGATTCGAACCTGTGCCCCACTTCAATTTGAAAATTAGAGTCGATTAGTGCGATCGACCCAACCACCCCACTTTCGGCCGGATTTCATGCCACCATCGAGCACTACGGACTAAAATAATCAAATTAATCGCACATACACGATCATATATCTGTCTCTAATCGATTCCCATTCTTAATTTCATCTGAAACAAGCGCAAACACAACCATCGATCACCCTCATTACCCGCGACCTGCAACTCTACCAAAACCAAATCTCCGAACAAATTAAACCTAAATTGACATAGGGCTTTACAACAAGAACATCACACGAAGCTGTCCACGAGTTTAATTTGATTTACATCAACAATTTCACATCAAACTGATTCAAGCTTCGGTCGAAGTTCTTATGCAACTGTTCTTATCACTTTAAACATCGATTCAGGTAATTAAGTGTGTCCACAGACTCGAAATCACATGGGGATTAAGTGCCATAATTTTGATTTCATTATCATAAACGAATTGGTGATCAATTTGTTCGATTTCGTTCTAGGGTTCGTAGGATTTGGGGGTTATTTGGTGTTTGTGTTTAAAAGATTTGAAAACCAGGACTTATCACGGCTGTATGTCTGGTTCACTGGTTCCCTGTCCACTTGCAATCCATGAGGTCCCAGGTTCGACCCCGGGCACCCTCATTTATTTTTTTAAAGGCTTTTTCAGCTTTTAAAAATGACAGAAAAATTCCTAAAAATTATAAAAATCTTTTTTATAAACTCTGTTTATTTTTGAATCATCAAACATATTTTCTGCAATTTTTCTTTAAATTAAATATTTATAAAACAATATAACAATGATTATTTTTTTTAGTTATTTCCTATAAAATGGATTTCTTTATTATGGTTTAAATTAATAAATCATTATGGGTCCAAACGCCACCATTAGTTAAAATTAAAATCTTCCTACTTTAAATAATTATTGAAATTATTTACACCTTACATTAAACTTTATCTGTTATTATAAAAACTTTAATTACGATAAAATTATTTAAATGATATAACACCATTCATTAAAATACAAGTGATTCCATTATTAAGTCTTATCTAAATATATAAATTAATAAAAACCCCAAATCCCAATAGAAACCTTAATCCATTCCCATATCTCATATCATTCTTATTCTAATTCGAGACGTCGATCCGTAGGTTGCTCGTAAGAACATCGTTGGTGCCTAATCTATTACCGTTCAAATTTAAATCTCATCAATTAAGGTGAGTATTCACGGCCCCTATTTTACTTTCTTTCCTTTTTGGAGGAGAAAACATGCAAACATATTTACAAAATGGTTTTTGGTATTATTGATATCGCCTGTTACGTTAGTGCAAACACACATGAAAGTCCTTACATTCTTGAACTGTTAGTAATGTGTAGCGAGGTAATTCTGAGTAGTACTACTGGGTTTGACAAACCTCGCCCGGGCTAGTTGCGCTAGCTTGATTGGAGGTCAAACGGGTGCATTATTGACCTAACATTTGTCACTGTCTGGTGAGATGTGACGGGAAGGCAACAAACATGCAAACATAAGAACATACAAACAGTCAGCTTCGGTTCGAAACGCTAAGTAACTTGTTTATAGGCTAGCTACCTATCAATATGCTTTAATTACTATACCATTCGAATAGTTACAAACATTTTTATCTGTGATAAAACCTGTGAACTCACCAACTTTATGTTGACACACTTTAGCATGTTTTCTCAGGTAATAGGAACGCTTAATCTCATGATGCACGATTAAGGAATGCACTCAGGACATGCATTCATCGGATCCATTTATGTTGCATTAGACATTGTTATGACTTAGCATTCCAGACTTTTAGCATTGTTTACATTTTATTATTCGCTTCCGCACTGTTATTCATTTCTTTTATATTACTCTGATTTAAGTCAAACGTTTATTTAAACTTATATAGTGTCGTTTGATATGACCGTGTCTGGGATCCTGGTATGTCACACGCCTAACGGTAAAATCGCGTTTGTGGAAATTGAGGGTGTGACAGATTGGTATCAGAGCCACTGGTTATAGAGAACTAGGATTGCATTTGCATCTAGACTATAGCCTTAGATACAACACTAGTATTGCACAGACACTCTTACATGATTACAACTATTGTACGAACATTCTCCTGGCATGCTAAAATTACATTACTGAACGATCAAACATTACCCACACTATCTATGTCACATGTATCATCCTCGACTAACAGAGGGGCGGAGAGTCCCGCTCGCTTACTTCCAACATCTACACTTGTTTCTTCACTCCCGGAGTTGAAGTAATGACAACTTGAACCTAACATTACCACTTGGGAACACGAAACTCTTTTCTAACAAACACGACAAACCTAACGATGACGAACAAGGAGAACAATGCACATTACTTTTCCAACTCTATTGTACTTGTTTCTACTTCCAACATGCCCTATCATCTTTGCTAGTCTTAACAGATAGCACTCGGTACTTGACAAGGTATGTTATCTCGAATAGGAGGAACCATGAATGACCATGCAAAGCAAATTAGAATCATGGGTGCACACGTAATTGTAATTTGTCATGCATGAGAATTCTGGAAACTCTATCGGGTGATAACGGTCATAATCAGTACAAATTCTCATTTCTATACTTGGAGACATGAGGTCTCGGTTCTCATAAAACCTCACTATCGATATACAAACAAATCCCCCATTCCTACTAGTATGAAACAATTTATTTTATTCGATAGTGACTGTCATGTATTATGAATTGAAGAATCATGTCTGGAAGAAGACCTGGACGTCCAAGTGGACGAGGAAACATTAACCTGACGCAAGCTGAGCTTGATGCCATCATAAATGAGCGTGTTGCTGAAGCGCTCATGGCATACGAACAGACCAGGAACCAAAATCAAAACAACAATATCAACCAGAACCAAAATCAAGGAGGTCAAGCAGTCTGCACTTTCAAGATGTTCATGGACTGCAAGCCCTATTCCTTTAAGGGTTCTGAGGGTGTTGTTACCCTCCTCTGTTGGATTGAGAAGCTGGAATCTGCCTTTGCAATGTGTAACTGTCCGGCAGAAAACCATGTCAAGTATGCGTCTGGTACTTTGGAAGGGCCTGCTCTAACCTGGTGGAATTCCCAGGTTCAGACTCTAGGATTGGATGCTGCTAACAACTTACCTTGGGAAGACTTCAAGACACTATTGAAGAAAGAGTACTGTCCCAGAAATAAAATCCAGAAACTAGAAACGGAGTTTTGGAACCTAAAAATGGTTAGATCTGAAATAGAGGAGAATACAACTCGTTCACACGAGTTGGCTGCCTTATGTCCTCAAATGGTGACCCCGGCCTACAAGAGGATAGAAAGTTATATAAAAGGGTTAGCTCCTCAAATTCAAGCCAGTGTCATAGCTGCAGACCCAATCACCATTCAGCAAGCGATTTGTCTGGCTCACAAACTTACTGATCAGGCAGTAGCCCAAGGTACTCTGCCTAAACCTGGAACTACAACTAGTTCATCTGATAACAAGCGGAAATGGGACGGTGCGTCTGGCAAGACTTCCAACTTAAATCAGCCTCAGCAACAAATTAGGAAATTTGATTCACCCCGACTCTTCACCAATACCAACCAGAACAACAACAACGGTGGACAAGGATCGAGTGGCTATGTTGGCAAGTATCCAAAATGTAACAAGTGCAATTTTCATCATCATGGCCAGTGTGATCAATTCCGTTGTCAAAGGTGTGGAAAGATGGGTCATGCTGCTAAAGACTGCAAGGGTGAACTGATGACCAGGCAACAAACTCAGCAACCACGACAGGGCGAAACAACTAGAGGCTGTATTGAGTGTGGTAAAGAGGGCCATTACCGGAAGGATTGCCCACAATTGAAGAATGGCAACAGGGGCAATAATGGGAACAACAACAACGGAAATGGTGCCAAAGGTCGAGCTTTCGTGATTGGTTCTGGTGAGGCAAGGAATGATCAGAATGTGGTTACTGGTACATTTCCTCTGAATGGTTGTTTTGCTTCTATACTGTTTGATACCGGTGCTGACAAGAGTTTTGTTTCAAACAAGTTCATAAAGCTTCTAATGTAACCTTAGTTTATATGGAACCTAGTTACACTGTAGAATTAGCTGACGGGAAACTAATTGAGGCAACTCACATCATTAAGGGATGTAAACTAGGATTATCTGGACATGAGTTAGATATAGATCTAATGCCTGTCATACTTGGTAGCTTCGATGTAGTTGTTGGTATGGACTGGTTATCCAAGAATCAAGCTGAGATCATCTGTGGTGAGAAAATCGTTCGTGTACCACTTTCTAGTGGTGAAGTTTTGTTAGTTCAGGGAGAAAAGAGTGGTACAGTCTCAGGAATCATCTCCTACATGAAAGCCCAGAAGTGCTTACGCAAGGGTCATATAGTTTTCCTTGCTATGGTCGCTGAAAAGAAGCTGAGGAAAATAAAATTGAAGATATCCCTGTCGTACGTGATTATCCTGAGGTTTTCCCTGAAGACCTACCTGGTCTCCCATCACATCGCCAAGTCGAGTTCCAGATTGATTTGGTACCTGTAGCCGCACCTATCACGAGAGCACCGTACAAATTAGCTCCAAAAGAACTGTCACACCCCAACCTTGACGGCGGAAACGTCGAGGTGTGAGGGTTAAGATTGTTCACAGCCACATAACGCTATGTTAAAGTATAAAATGCCATTAATCAATTGTTTCAAACACCACATACATCAAAGTTTCAAAATAAATCAAACAAAAACAAGAATCCAATTGTCTTTATTAAGCCTAGGTCCATGTTCTAGGTTTAAGCACTTCTTCAATCATCGCTAAGCTTGCACATTACCTGAAACATGTTGAAAATAAAGTCAACTAACTAGTTGGTGAGTTCTCATGGTTTTAAATACAATAAGTATAAAAATGTGGCAATTCTAGTCAATGGTCACAAGATAGCAAGTATATAGAACATGCATAGTTACAATCAAGCCTCGACTGAATAATATGAATAAGCATGATTAGCTAAGTGTATTTGGTTCCCTAGTGCACAAGCATACGGCTCCTAGGAGTCGGCAATACATCGACTTTAGCACCAAATAGGCTTGTCAGGCCCAAAGATCTAAGACTTCGCTAGGCTAGCAATAGTTAATGATTGCACACGTATGTCACATCTCATATAATACTTAACATATCCAAACAACTACAACTATATAAAGAATTGCACGTGTGTAATAAGTATCAAAGCGTGTATGTGTAAGTTTGTATAAGCAACATGTTTCACCCCGAAAGACGTGAAATAATCATAAAGCGGGGCATAAGAACTCACTTGTTTAATAAAGGAGGCTTGTAGACGTAATAAGAATAACCACGAATAAGATTTTCAACACAAACGTCACAACGCACCTAAACGAAATAAAGTAGCGCGTTATAATTTGTTTGATGATAAATTGTAGGTCTAATAGGATTTAATAATCATTCGTATTTATTACATGTTAATAATGCGATCGGATAATTGGAACGAATGGGTTTTTATACTTTGAAATAATTAATTGTTTGCGCGTATGAGAAAGAATAATATAAATAAGAAGAAGAACTTGATTTATTTGTACGTTAAACCGATTTATAAGGATTATAATAAGTGATTTAGCTATTATAAGGAACTATATATAAACATATATATATTTATAGGTATAAGAAATTAAACAATTTAATTGTTTGAATATATATATAAATATATATACTAAACAATTATAATATTGTGTATAATAATCATAATAAGTGATTTAACTATTAAAAGAACAATATATAAATATATATATATAGGTATAAATAACTAAACAATTTAATTGTTTGCATAGATATATAAATATACATACTAAACAATTATAATATCATATTAAGTGATTTAGTTGTTTAAAAGAACTATATATAAATATATATATATAGGTATAAGTACTAAACAATTTAATTATTTAAAATATATATATACATATACAAGTATTTCTTTTGTATTTTTAAAACTAAAATTATGTATTTATAAATACAAAAGTATTTTATAAAAAAATTAATTTAGTCACAAAATTAATTAAACAAGAATAAAAAGAATAATCTGCATTTTATAAAATTATTTTTAGAAATTTTCAGAATTTGAAAAGGTTAAATACTTAAAAAGAATTGAAGAAAAGAAAGAAAATTTGAAAATAAAAAGAAAAAGGGGAAAAAGGGGGGCTGCCCGGGGTCGAACCCGGGACCTCCCTTGGAACTTAGAGCGCAGGAACCAGTGAACCAGGGCCAAGGCCTTGGTTTCACTTTGGTTTCTTTTTATTTTAAACTCTGTCTCTCTGGTTTCCCCCAATTCGAATGAACCCTAGGTTCAACAGAATCAAAATTGACCCTCGATTCGGTGTTAATCACCTAAATCGTCATAGGGCTTTTGATCCTTGATAAAAACGAGTAGAATACAGGTTTGGATTACCTGTTTTGATGGGGTTTTGAGTGATATCGAGTTCGGTTTAGGTTTCGGGTGTTCTTGGGTTGGGGTTTTCTGATCAAGAGAATTTCTTATGAAATTGGGGGTTTGGAGAGTTCAGGAACTTCGAAATGGATCGAAAGCCCCCAATTTATAAGCTTGATTTCATGGTTTTGATAGTAACCCGTTTGATTTTGAAACCGCGTTCGAATTTACCAAATTAATCGATTATGAGCTGTTAATTTGCAATTCTAATTGATTGTTTGATTGATATAGCCGCGTATTATGATTTAAGTTAATTAATTTGATTGAAGTTGTAATTTTAGACAGAATTTGATTTCGTATTTTTGTTAAGAGGACACGGGTTCGATTTGGCAGAGGAATGAGCGGGAATCTCGATTTTGGAGTTGGGTTCGGGTTCGAAACCCATAGTCGAAGGTGAGGGCGGTTTAATTGGGTCATAAGCAAAAAAAAACGATGGTTGAAGGCTCGCCGGAGCTCGGCCGGAGCTCCGGCCGTAGCCACCGGGAAATCGGGGAGAGAGAAAAGGGGTGATGGTTGGGTTTTGAGTTTTTACACAAATGGTCCCTCTTCTTTCGAATGTTATTACTTTATGTTTTAAACTTTCGTTTAAAGTTTTCAAAATGACAAACAAACCCCCTGCACTTTAATTCTAAGTTTTATTATTATTATTATTATTAACATTATATTATTACTATTATTATTATTATTATTATTATTATTATTATTATTATTATTATCATCTATTATTATTATTGTTATTATTTTTATATATAAAAAAATTTACTAAGGATGCTATAAAATGACATAAATAAAACGAACAAAATACAGGATGTTACAGTCTCCCCAACTTAAAAGAATTTCGTCCCGAAATTAAAATCAAAAAGCGGTTACAAGAATAAGTAAGGGTACGTCTTCTTCATATGTTCTTCACGCTCCCAAGTGAATTCCGCTCCTCGTTTGTTCTCCCATTGAACTTTTACAATTGGGGTCGTAGAGGTCCTAGTCTTCTTCATAATGCGATCCATGATTTCGACGGGTTTCTCAACGAAGTGTAGTGACTCGTCGATCTGAATGTCTTCCAATGGCACATGCAAATTATCGTCGGCCAGACACTTCCTCAGATTCGAGACGTGGAAGACCGGGTGAATTCCGCTAAGGTCGGAGGGTAGTTCTAGTTTGTAGGCCACTTTCCCGATTCTTTTCAGAACCTTGAAAGGCCCTACAAACCTCGGAGCTAACTTGCATTTCCTTCTAAAGCGAACCACGCCCTTCCACGGTGAGACCTTGAGAAAGACCATCTCCCCAACTTGGAATTCCAGTGGCTTGCGACGTTTGTCCGCGTGGCTCTTCTGTCGACTCCTGGCCACTTCCAGGTTCTTGCGGATGATAGCGACTTTGTCGGTCGTCTCTTGTATGAGCTCGGGACCGGTGATAAGATTCTCGCCAATGTCGGTCCAGCAGATTGGTGAACGGCACTTACGACCGTAAAGTGCTTCGAATGGTGCCATTTGGATGCTTGAGTGGTAACTGTTGTTGTAGGAGAATTCTGCGAGCGGTAGGTGCGTATCCCAGTCGCCACCAAAGTCAAGGACACACAGACGCAACAGGTCTTCCAGAGTTTGGATTGTCCGCTCGGTTTGGCCATCGGTTTGGGGATGGTAAGCCGTTCTTAAATCCAATTGTGTGCCCAGAATTTCTTGCATAGTAGACCAGAAGTGAGAAGTGAATCGAGCGTCTCGGTCGGATATAATGTGAAGAGGCACACCATGACGGCTTACGATCTCGTCAATGTAAATCCGGGCTAACCTTGATGTCTTATACGTGTCACGTATGGGTATGAAATGTGCCGACTTGGTCAATCGGTCGACGATTACCCATATGCTATCGTGCCCGCGAGGTGTCCGGGGTAACTTGGTTATGAAGTCCATGGATATATGTTCCCACTTCCACATGGGAATTTCGGGTTGTTCAAGTAATCCACTTGGACGTTGATGCTCCGCTTTAACCTTCGTGCATGTAAGGCACTTAGCAACATAGGTTGCTATGTCTCGTTTCATCCCGGGCCACAAATATTGACTCCGTAAGTCCATGTACATCTTATCGGAGCCCGGGTGAATAGAATAACGAGTCCGATGTGCTTCGTTCATGATAGAAGCCCAAAGGTTATTGCGTTTGGGAATCCAGATTCGGTTTGCGAAATACATTAACCCATTGGCTCTTGTTTCCAATTGGGCTAAGAGATTTGGCTCGAGTTCTTCCTTCATACCCCCTTCGGTTTGCACCGCTTGCTGTGCTTCTCGAATACTCGCCTCGATGTCACAATCGATCTTTAAGTTCTGCAATAACACCGTAGCATTGTTGACATCGAGTCGGACTTCAGTGTCAAACTCTCCCAATGTATCGAACCATTGGCGTCGGTCGCGAATCTCTTGAACGGAAACCATCTTTTGATGCGTCTTTCGACTCAATGCATCGGCTACGACATTTGCCTTGCCGGGATGGTAGCGGATATCACAATCATAGTCGCTAATTAGTTCCACCCAACGACGTTGCCTCATATTGAGGTCCTTCTGATTGAAAATGTGTTGGAGGCTCTTGTGGTCCGTGTAGACTATACATTGTGTGCCGTATAGATAGTGTCTCCAGATTTTCAAAGCAAAGACCACCGCTCCGAGCTCGAGATCGTGCGTCGTATAATTTACCTCGTGAACCTTCAATTGTCTCGAGGCATATGCGATGACCTTTCCCCGTTGCATGAGAACACAACCAAGGCCTTGTTTCGACGCGTCGCAGTATACCGTGAAGTCGTCATTCCCATCCGGTAGCGTCGGAATAGGAGCATTGCACAACTTGTGCTTCAATGTCTCAAACGCCTCTTCTTGCTCGGCATTCCACTCGAAAGGCTTGTTCTTCTGAGTCAAGGACGTGAGTGGCTTTGCGATTTTTGAGAAGTTGGCAATAAATCGCCGGTAATACCCGGCTAGTCCAAGAAACGATCGAACTTCCGTTGGAATTGTGGGAGCACTCCAATTCTTTACGGCTTCAACCTTCGCAGGGTCGACGTGAATTCCTTGACTATTCACAACGTGCCCTAAGAACTGTACTTCTTCAAGCCAAAACTCACATTTCGAGAATTTCGCGTACAGTTGTTCCTTCTTCAACAGTTCGAGGATTTGACGGAGATGAAGTTCATGATCGGAGCGAGACTTGGAATAAATAAGAATGTCGTCAATGAAAACGATGACGAACTTGTCTAGGTATGGCTTGCACACCCGATTCATAAGATCCATGAAGACCGCTGGAGCATTGGTTAAGCCGAAAGGCATAACCATGAACTCGTAATGCCCATACCGGGTGCGGAATGCAGTCTTTGGGATATCGTCGTCGTGGACTCGCAGTTGATGATAACCCGAACGCAAGTCGATTTTTGAAAAGATTGCAGCTCCTTGAAGTTGGTCGAAAAGATCGTCGATACGAGGAAGAGGATACCGGTTCTTGATAGTCAACTTGTTGAGCTCCCGGTAATCGATACACATGCGGAAAGACCCATCTTTCTTCTTCACAAATAAGACAGGTGCACCCCAAGGAGAAGAACTAGGGCGGATAAACCCCTTCTCGGATAATTCCTGGAGTTGGCTAGAGAGTTCTTGCATTTCCGATGGTGCGAGTCGGTAAGGTGATTTAGCCGCGGGGCTTGCTTCCGGAATCAAGTCGATTTTAAATTCTACTTCGCGTACGGGAGGTAACCCGCTAAGATCATCGGGAAAGACCTCAGGGAATTCTCGTACAACTGGAACATCTTTGAGTTCCTTCTCCTTGGCTTTGGTGTTGACTACATATGCCAAGAATGCCGGATAACTCTTACTTAGGCATTTCTGAGCCTTAGTACATGACATAAGCTTGAGTCCTTTGGAGGACCGTTCACCGAACACCTTCATCGTGTCACCGGAGGGTAAGGACATGCGAATACACTTCTCGAAGCAGATGATCTCAGCATGGTTCTTGGATAACCAATCCATGCCAATAATAACATCGAAACTTCCAAGCTTCATTGGAATAAGGTCGATAAGAAATTTATGGTTGTCGAGGCACAATAGACAATCGCGGATAACCACGTCGACGGTGATGGGTTCTCCATCAGCAACTTTGACGGTGAGAGGTCTCCCTAGATTTGAGCGAGGTTTAGAAAGTGTCGGCTCGAACTCTAAGGAAACGAAACTTCTATCGGCGCCCGAATCAAATAATACGTATGCATAGGTGTCATTATAAGAAACATACCTGTATAGGTTTTAAAGGCACTTAAGGACACAAGTAAGGAATTTTAAGAGAAATTCTATGGAGATAGGGTTGCAAATTTTTTTTTACGTACCGTTCACCACCTCGTTGTTCGCTTGAGCTTGGTTCGCGTTGATGTTGAAAGCACGTCCACGAGCTTGTGGAACATTGCCCACAAGACGAGGGCACTGGGGTCGGTAGTGACCTGGTTCTCCACAGTTGTAACAGACCCGATTTGGTTCTGTCACTGCATTTCCCAATGCTCGGCGACACGTTGCCACAAGGTGCCCGTACTTGCCACATAGTGTGCAGATACGACACGGAAGGTTTCCCGGATGATGGTACCTACACGTGTTGCACATAGGTAGAGGGCCTGCATAAGCCCTTGCCACGGGCACTTGTGCGGCCGGTGTAGCCCCGGTAGTACACTGTCTTTGGGGCGGTTTAGGAGCAGCCACGGCGTAGTTCCGTGCCGGTATAAACTTCCGTTTCTTGTTATCAGGCTTGACCTCCTTGACCTCCTCGGGGGTCGCCTTCTCAGTCTTCTTGGCACCCTTTGCAGACATAGTGCCCGCTCGGATGTGGTTCTCCGTCAGCTGTGCCGTGATAGTGATGGCTTCTTCCAATGTTGCGGGTCGGCTACCCACAACGGCATCCTGAATCTGAGGCGGCACACCCTTAATAAATTTTTCCACATTTCGGGAAACAGTATCCACCATGTGTGGTAGCAGTATACTCAGTTCATGATGACGGGTAGAATAAGCCAGATGGTTCCCGCCATCCTGTTTCAGGTTCCAGAATTCCTCCTCCAGTTTCTGGATTTCACTTCTCGGGCAAAACTTGGCGATGGCTATGTTTTTGAATTCCTCCCAAGTTAAAGCCAAGATTGCATCGGGGCCTCGGTTCCTCTTTTCACTGTTCCACCACGTTAAGGCCCGTTGCTGCAGCATACTGGTGGCATACCTTACTTTGAGTGCTTCGGGACACTCACAGTTGACGAAGGTGTTCTCCATCCCCTCAAACCATTCTAGCAGACCGGTGGCACCTTCCTTGCCACTATAACTCGGAGGCTTGCATGAACTAAAGTGCTTGAAGGTGCAAGACTGGTTGTTACGCCGTTGGTTCGCACTATTTTCCCCTTGGCCATTGCTGTTGTTCGTGACGTTTACGATCATAGTGCTGCTGAGTTCAGCCACCACGGTCGGGATGACCGCAGCCATTTGCCGGGCAATCATGGCAGCAAGCTTACGGCCGGATCTTCCTCGGTTTCCATGGTAACGAGACATGCTGGAAAAATACAAATTGGGTTAGGATTGGTTAAAGGATAATAAGGGTGGTCAATTAAGGTAAGAATCATGAATTATACGGAATGATTCCATTTGGTGACGCATCACCATTTGGAAACGTTGACACGTCAAGATGAATTGACCCATTCACCTCAGAAACTCGTGTATGTTGGTCATAGTTTATCACTCATCCCGGAAATCCCCAGGTAAGCATAACTGGTCCCGTAGGATTTATGCGAAATGCTTACCTTAGCCCGAGGGCCTTTTGCCAGAAAATCCAGAATACAGGTGTCTATGTACCACACTAGTTCTTTGGTTTATGAAATCAAAAATCTTGATGGGATGTTTACAATATTAGACATAAAGTCTAAAGAATTCCTATCAATAGATTCTACTTGGAGACGAGAATAAGTTTAAGAAATAGTAACTGTCGGGGAGAATTAACGTTTAAGATAAGTCTAGGGGAGACGGGTAACAATATGTAATCATGTAGAAAGGCACCTATGCTAAGGCATCACATTGCACATAATGAGGCATGGCGTTAGGCAGCATGCAAACAATAAGTATGTATTCATAAGAATACTATTCTATAAGGATCATGCATAAACTATAGTCTAGGTCACCATTTCTAATAACCTAAATCCCTATAGTTATGGGCTCTGATACCAATCTGTCACACCCCAACCTTGACAGCGGAAACGTCGAGGTGTGAGGGTTAAGATTGTTCACAGCCACATAACGCTATGTTAAAGTATAAAATGCCATTAATCAATTGTTTCAAACACCACATACATCAAAGTTTCAAAATAAATCAAACAAAAACAAGAATCCAATTGTCTTTATTAAGCCTAGGTCCATGTTCTAGGTTTAAGCATTTCTTCAATCATCGCTAAGCTTGCACATTACCTGAAACATGTTGAAAATAAAGTCAACTAACTAGTTGGTGAGTTCTCATGGTTTTAAATACAATAAGTATAAAAATGTGGCAATTCTAGTCAATGGTCACAAGATAGCAAGTATATAGAACATGCATAGTTACAATCAAGCCTCGACTGAATAATATGAATAAGCATGATTAGCTAAGTGTATTTGGTTCCCTAGTGCACAAGCATACGGCTCCTAGGAGTCGGCAATACATTGACTTTAGCACCAAATAGGCTTGTCAGGCCCAAAAATCTAAGACTTCGCTAGGCTAGCAATAGTTAATGATTGCACACGTATGTCACATCTCATATAATACTTAACATATCCAAACAACCACAACTATGTAAAGAATTGCACGTGTGTAATAAGTATCAAAGCGTGTATGTGTAAGTTTGTATAAGCAACATGTTTCACCCCGAAAGACGCGAAATAATCATAAAGCGGGGCATAAGAACTCACGTGTTTAATAAAGGAGGCTTGTAGACGTAACAAGAATAACCACGAATAAGATTTCCAACACAAACGTCACAACGCACCTAAACGAAATAAAGTAGCGCGTTATAATTTGTTTGATGATAAATAGTAGGTCTAATAGGATTTAATAATCATTCGTATTTATTACATGTTAATAATGCGATCGGATAATTGGAACGAATGGATTTTTATACTTTGAAATAATTAATTGTTTGCGCGTATGAGAAAGAATAATATAAATAAGAAGAAGAACTTGATTTATTTGTACGTTAAACCGATTTATAAGGATTATAATAAGTGATTTAGCTATTATAAGGAACTATATATAAACATATATATATTTATAGGTATAAAAAATTAAACAATTTAATTGTTTGAATATATATATAAATATATATACTAAACAATTATAATATTGTGTATAATAATCATAATAAGTGATTTAACTATTAAAAGAACAATATATAAATATATATATATATAGGTATAAATAACTAAACAATTTAATTGTTTGCATAGATATATAAATATACATACTAAACAATTATAATATCATATTAAGTGATTTAGTTGTTTAAAAGAACTATATATAAATATATATATATAGGTATAAGTACTAAACAATTTAATTATTTAAAATATATATATACATATACAAGTATTTCTTTTGTATTTTTAAAACTAAAATTATGTATTTATAAATACAAAAGTATTTTATAAAAAAATTAATTTAGTCACAAAATTAATTAAACAAGAATAAAAAGAATAATCTGCATTTTATAAAATTATTTTTAGAAATTTTCAGAATTTGAAAAGGTTAAATACTTAAAAAGAATTGAAGAAAAGAAAGAAAATTTGAAAATAAAAAGAAAAAGGGGAAAAAGGGGGGCTGCCCGGGGTCGAACCCGGGACCACCCTTGGAACTTAGAGCGTAGGAACCAGTGGACCAGGGCCAAGGCCTTGGTTTCACTTTGGTTTCTTTTTATTTTAAACTCTGTCTCTCTGGTTTCCCCCAATTCGAATGAACCCTAGGCTCAACAGAATCAAAATTGACCCTCGATTCGGTGTTAATCACCTAAATCGTCATAGGGCTTTTGATCCTTGATCAAAAACGAGTAGAATACATGTTTGGATTACCTGTTTTGATGGGGTTTTGAGTGATATCGAGTTCGGTTTAGGTTTCGGGTGTTCTTGGGTTGGGGTTTTCTGATCAAGAGAATTTCTTATGAAATTGGGGGTTTGGAGAGTTCAGGAACTTCGAAATGGATCGAAAGCCCCCAATTTATAAGCTTGATTTCATGGTTTTGATAGTAACCCGTTTGATTTTGAAACCGCGTTCGAATTTACCAAATTAATCGATTATGAGCTGTTAATTTGCAATTCTGATTGATTGTTTGATTGATATAGCCGTGTATTATGATTTAAGTTAATTAATTTGATTGAAGTTGTAATTTTAGACAGAATTTGATTTCGTATTTTTATTAAGAGGACACGGGTTCGATTTGGCAGAGGAATGAGCGGGAATCTCGATTTTGGAGTTGGGTTCGGGTTCGAAACCCATAGTCGAAGGTGAGGGGCGGTTTAATTGGGTCATAAGCAAAAAAAAAACGATGGTTGAAGGCTCGCCGGAGCTCGGCCGGAGCTCCGACCGTAGCCACCGGGAAATCGGGGAGAGAGAAAAGGGGTGATGGTTGGGTTTTGAGTTTTTACACAAATGGTCCCTCTTCTTTCGAATGTTATTACTTTATGTTTTAAACTTTCCTTTAAAGTTTTCAAAATGACAAACAAACCCCCTGCACTTTAATTCTAAGTTTTATTATTATTATTATTATTAACATTATATTATTACTATTATTATTATTATTATTATTATTATTATTATTATTATTATTATTATTATTATTATTATCTATTATTATTATTGTTATTATTTTTATATATATAAAAAAATTTACTAAGGATGCTATAAAATGACATAAATAAAACGAACAAAAATACAAGATGTTACAAGAACTGCAAGAGCTGTCTACGCAATTGCAGGAGCTATTGGATAAAGGTTTATCAGACCTAGCTCATCACCTTGGGGAGCCCCAGTCCTGTTTGTCAAGAAGAAGGATGGAACTTTTCGTATGTGTATTGATTATAGGGAATTGAACAAAGTAACGGTTAAGAATCGTTATCCTCTTCCGCGCATCGATGATTTGTTCGATCAGCTTCAAGGGTCGAGTTTCTATTCCAAGATAGACCTGAGGTCGGGATATCATCAACTAAGGGTTCATGATGAAGACATTTCAAAGACTGCGTTCAGAACTAGGTATGGCCACTACGAGTTTTTGGTTATGCCATTCGGGTTGATCAACGCGCCAGCGGTTTTCATAGACCTCATGAACCGAGTGTGCAAAGCCTATTTGGACAAGTTCGTCATTGTCTTCATCGATGACATCCTTATTTATTCAAAGAATAAGGAAGAAAACGAGGAGCACCTTAGACTGATTCTGGAGCTGCTGAAACGAGAACAATTGTATGCTAAGTTTTCAAAGTGTGACTTCTGGATATGAGAGGTCCAATTTTTGGGTCATGTGGTTAATGGGAATGGAATACATGTTGACCCGGCAAAAATAGAAGCCATCAAGAACTGGGCTACGCCTAAGACTCCGACTGAGGTACGACAGTTTCTTGGATTGGCTGGCTATTATCGACGATTCATCGAAGGGTTTTCAAAGATTGCTCAACCTCTCACCGCGTTAACTCATAAAGGCACTACGTACAATTGGGTGACAAACAAGAATCCGTATTTCAGGTTCTGAAGCAGAAACTCTGTACGGCACCGATTCTATCCCTGCCTGAGGGAACAGACGATTTTGTAGTTTATTGTGATGCTTCTATTCAAGGTCTCGGTTGTGTGCTAATGCAATGCGAGAAGGTGATTGCTTATGCTTCCCATCAATTGAAAGTTCACGAGAAAAACTACACGACACATGAGTTAGAGTTGGGAGCCGTTGTGTTTGCGCTCAAGATATGGAGACACTACTTGTACGGTACCAAGTGCACCATTTACACCGATCACAAGAGTCTCCAGCACATCATTGAACAGAAGGAGCTAAACATGAGACAACGTCGTTGGGTCGAATTGTTGAATGACTACGACTGTGCAATCAAATATCATCCGGGTAAGGCTAACGTAGTAGCCGACGCCTTAAGTAGAAAGGAGACATCTAAGCCGAAGCGAGTTCGAGCATTACAACTCACCATTCATACTGGATTACCTGATCAAATACGTAATGCTCAACTTAAAGCTTTGAAAGACGAGAACCTGAAAGCCGAATCACTACGAGGCATGAGGAAATAATTAGAGGTCAAATCTGACGGAATCCGCTACTTCATGGACCGAATATGGGTTCCTTTGTATGGAGACCTACGAGCGCTGGTAATGGACGAAGCGCACAAGTCACGATACTCTATTCATCCGGGTTCAGACAAGATGTATCACAATCTAAAAGTCCTTTACTGGTGGCCAAACATGAAAGCTGACATTGCCACTTACGTAAGCAGATGCTTAACCTGTTCTAAGGTTAAGGTGGAGTATCAACGATCATCTGGTTTACTTCAACAACCAAAAATTCCAGTATGGAAGTGGGAGCAGATATCTATGGACTTTAACATGAAACTGCCTCGGACTCCCAGCGGATGCGATATCATTTGGGTAATTGTCGATCGTTTGACGAAATCCGCACACTTCCTACTAATTAGGGAGGCTGACCGAATGGAGAAGTTGACTCATATCTACCTAAGGGAAATAGTCGCTCGGCACAGTGTGCCAATTTCCATCATCTCTAATCGTGACGCTTGATTCACTTCACACTTCTGGCAATCTTTACAACGATCATTGGGAACGCGATTAGATATGAGCACTGCATATCATCCTCAGACTGACGGCCAGAGTGAGCATACGATCCAAACCTTGGAAGACATGTTGCGCGCCTGCGTGATTGATTTTGGCAGCAGTTGGGAAACTCACTTACCGTTAGTTGAGTTTTCATACAATAATAGCTATCACACGTCGATCAAAGCTGCTCCATTTGAGGCACTGTATGGGCATAAGTGCCGGTCACCAATTTGCTGGGCGGAAATTGGAGAAAGTCAACTTACCGGTCCTGAACTTGTACACGAGACGATTGAGAAGATCGTGCAAATCCGTAACCGCATGGCAGCAGCACGTGACCGACAGAAGAGTTACGCTGATAAACACCGCTGACCATTGGAATTCCAAATAGGTGACAAAGTGCTTTTGAAAGTGTCACCTTGGAAGGGTGTGATTCGTTTTGGGAAACATGGAAAACTAAACCCTAGGTACGTGGGACCGTTTGAGATTGTCAAACGGGTTGGCCCCGTAGCCTATCAGTTGAACCTACCTGAAGAACTCAGTGGAGTAAATGATGTGTTCCATGTTTCAAACCTGAGTAAATGCCTTGCAGACGAGACTCTCGTCGTTCCGTTAGACGAGGTACATGTTGACGAACAACTACGTTTCATCGATGAACCAGTGGAAGTTATGGACCGAGAGGTCAAGACACTCAAACACAGTCGTATCCCTATTGTCAAAGTCCGATGGAACTCAAAGCGTGGACCAGAGTTCACCTGGGAACGTGAGGACCAAATGAAATCCAAGTACCCTCATCTTTTCGTTTCAGCCTCCTCGTGATTAAAATTTCGGGATGAAATTTCCTAAAGCAGGGAAGACTGTAACATCCGACCCATTTCAACATGAAACCCGAACCCGTTAATATTAACTAATGGAATTTATCATATTTCAATGTGAGCGCAGTAATGTTGTCATTTAATTCACATTATAATCATATAGTTATTAATATGATTTTATAAAAAAAATTATAAAATTATATTAGAAATTACGAAACTTAGTTATCAAATTTGAAAATAAATAAAATAACCTTAAATATTTTTGAGGTTTTCAAAGATTAAAATAATAATAATAATAATAATAATAATAATAATAATAATAATAATAATAATAATAATAATAATAATAATAATAATAATAAAATTTATTATTAAAAAAACTAAACCTTAAAAGTTTTGGGTTAAAAGTGTAATATTTAAAACTTGTTTTAGAAACTTTAAACATGAAATAATAAGTAATACAAACCTCAGGGACCAAATGTGTAAATTTTAAAACCCAACCCCCATCCCGTCGACCCAGTTACTCCGGCCATCCTCCGGCCGATTCTCCGGCGAGTCAAACCACCAAAACCACTTGATTTCAGTTCAATCAAACACTCCCGACACACTCACGTGGTAGATTCGAACCTGTGCCCCACTTCAATTTGAAAATTAGAGTCGATTAGTGCGATCGACCCAACCACCCCACTTTCGGCCGGATTTCATGCCACCATCGAGCACTACGGACTAAAATAATCAAATTAATCTCACATACACGATCATATATCTGTCTCTAATCGATTCCCATTCTCAATTTCATCTGAAACACGCGCAAACACCACCATCGATCACCCTCATTACCCGCGACCTGCAACTCTACAAAAACCAAATCTCCGAACAAATTAAACCTAAATTGACATAGGGCTTTACAACAAGAACATCACACGAAGCTGTCCACGAGTTTAATTTGATTTACATCAACAATTTCACATCAAACTGATTCAAGCTTCGGTCGAAGTTCTTATGCAACTGTTCTTATCACTTTAAACATCGATTCAGGTAATTAAGTGTGTCCACAGACTCGAAATCACATGGGGATTAAGTGCCATAATTTTGATTTCATTATCATAAACGAATTGGTGATCAATTTGTTCGATTTCGTTCTAGGGTTCGTAGGATTTGGGGGTTATTTGGTGTTTGTGTTTAAAAGATTTGAAAACCAGGACTTATCACGGCTGTATGTCTGGTTCACTGGTTCCCTGTCCACTTGCAATCCATGAGGTCCCAGGTTCGACCCCGGGCACCCTCATTTATTTTTTTAAAGGCTTTTTCAGCTTTTAAAAATGACAGAAAAATTCCTAAAAATTATAAAAATCTTTTTTATAAACTCTGTTTATTTTTGAATCATCAAACATATTTTCTGCAATTTTTCTTTAAATTAAATATTTATAAAACAATATAACAATGATTATTTTTTTTAGTTATTTCCTATAAAATGGATTTCTTTATTATGGTTTAAATTAATAAATCATTATGGGTCCAAACGCCACCATTAGTTAAAATTAAAATCTTCCTACTTTAAATAATTATTGAAATTATTTACACCTTACATTAAACTTTATCTGTTATTATAAAAACTTTAATTACGATAAAATTATTTAAATGATATAACACCATTCATTAAAATACAAGTGATTCCATTATTAAGTCTTATCTAAATATATAAATTAATAAAAACCCCAAATCCCAATAGAAACCTTAATCCATTCCCATATCTCATATCATTCTTATTCTAATTCGAGACGTCGATCCGTAGGTTGCTCGTAAGAACATCGTTGGTGCCTAATCTATTACCGTTCAAATTTAAATCTCATCAATTAAGGTGAGTATTCACGGCCCCTATTTTACTTTCTTTCCTTTTAGGGGGAGAAAACATGCAAACATATTTACAAAATGGTTTTTAGTATTATTGATATCGCCTGTTACGTTAGTGCAAACACACTTGAAAGTCCTTACATTCTCGAACCGTTAGTAATGTGTAGCGAGGTAATTCTGAGTAGTACTACTGGGTTTGACAAACCCCGCCCGGGCTAGTCGCGCTAGCTTGATTGGAGGTCAAACGGGTGCATTATTGACCTAACATTTGTCACTGTCTGGTGAGACGTGACGGGAAGGCAACAAACATGCAAACATACGAACATACAAACAGTCAGCTTCGGTTTAAAACGCTAAGTAACTTGTTTATAGGCTAGCTACGTATCGATATGCTTTAATTACTATACCATTCGAACAGTTACAAAATTTTTTATCTGTGATAAAACCTGTGAACTCACCAACTTTATGTTGACACACTTTAGCATGTTTTCTCAGGTAACAGGAACGCTTAATCTCATGATGCACGATTAAGGAACGCACTCAGGACATGCATTCATCGGATCCATTTATGTTGCATTAGACATTGTTATGACTTAGCATTCCAGACTTTCAACGTTGTTTACATTTAATTATTCGCTTCCGCACTGTTATTCATTTCTTTTATGTTACTCTGATTTAAGTCAAACGTTTATTTAAACTCATATAGTGTCGTTTGATATGACCGTGTCTGAGATCCTGGTATGTCACACGCCTAACGGTAAAACCCCGTTTGTGGAAATTGAGGGTGTGACAATAAGTTTATAAAGTAATTAGTTACATTTTTAATCCTCTTGAAGAATTACATATGTAAATATTTTTAACAATATCTTTAAGTACAAATATTGATATGATTCACTTTTAATAAAGCTGTATAATTATTTAAAATTAAATAGAATAACGCATTGATTAATAGTAAATTATTAATCTAAACCTTTGGTTAGTATATTTTAAGAAGAATAATATATGTAAATAATTTGTGTAAATATATAATTTCTACAATTATCATGATAAAACTTTAGTATAATGCCTATTAATATTATCAAGATTTATTGTTTCAAATCAAATAATTATTTAATTATTTTAAAAGAAAACCATTTAAATATAAATGTTAAATAAATGTTAAAAATAATTATAACTCTAAGAGAATAACATTTGGACCAAAGATTTATTATTTATTATTTGGAATTCATTTTGATAGAACTAAACCAAAATAACCTTTGTAAAAAAAGTATTAAATAAAGTATTTTAATTATTTAGAGTTGATAAAAATTTAGTAAATTATTTGGTGGTCCGAAAAATATTTAAAGTTTATAAAAACAACTTTTATATTTATTAAAAATTTTCTGTAATTTTTCTAAGGCTGAAAAACCATTAAAAAAATATATGGGGGTGCCCGGGTTCGAACCCGGGACCTCCAAGTTAGAATGCAAGGGGGAAACCAGTGAAGCAGGCAGTATGCCTGCGGAAGAACCCGGTTCCAAATTCTTTTAAGTTAAGTTATCAAAGTGCCCCCAATTCTCAAGAACCCTAGATTCAATTTGCTTCAAATTAAACTCGAATTCGATGATGATTACAGCAATAAACATAGGGCTTTTGTTCCCTATGTTTAAGCGAAGATGTATATGTAAACAATTACCCGCAAATCATTTGAAATCACAGGTTCACGTCGAAGAACAGTCGCGACGAGATAAAGTATAGATTGAGATGCAATTGATGATAATAGTCGAATCCATTGTACAGAAAGCTTCTAATGGTCTCGGTGATCGAAAGCCCTGTATCAATTTTGATTGTACTCGGGTGGAAGATGGTGAACGACCTCGGTGCGGGTCGACGATGAGGATGATGATGAAACTCGATGTTTAAGTTTGTTTCAAGTGAAATTGGAACTAGGAATAAGTACAGATAGTTAGATGATCGTTTAGGTTGAATTAATTGAATTATTATTGTTGTTTAGTGCGCGATCGTGGTGGGTGGTCGGCCGAAGAAACGGGAAGGAAATCGGGGACGAAGTGGGTGGGGTTTGGGTGTTTAAAGAATTTACACAAATGGTCCTTATAGTTTATCAAGGTTTTTATTTCATGCAGAAACTTTTATTTAAAGTTTATAAATTGACATTAAGACCCCCTTGACTTATCAAATCCAAGTTTTAAACTTTTCTAAGTTCAATATTTTCACAAATCATTATTATTAATAACAATGTTATTATTATTACTATTATTCTTAGTTATTATTATTTTTGTTATAATTTTATTGTTATTATTCCTATTATTAACATTATAATCATTATTATTATTATTGTTTATTATTAGTATTATTGTTTATTATTAGTATTATTATTATTATTATTAATTATCAAAATCTTTATAATTGAATCCCCGTGATTTTATTATTAACAAACATTAACAGAAGTTAATATGAAAAATACGGATGGTTACAGTCTCCCCAACTTTTAAGAATTTCGTCCCGAAATTAAGAATGAAGCTTGAACGAACAGGATATTTATGATGAAAGATAAATGTACGAACGGACAGTGATAGACGTTTGATTACGGATGAGATGTTTCACTTTAGGAAATCCTTTAAGTCTCTTGACATAATATATGTCAACTGGAACTCTTCCAGTGAAATACGAGACGTTTTGAGAGGAAACATTGGAAATGATGCTGAGTTACCATGGTATGTTAGACTTATAAATCACAACTTCCATAATATAATTTCGTGATAAGGTGATGTCTAGAAATCAATTAAAGATCAACAATGATAAGAAAGGTTAACCATCGGAATTTAAGAATCCCAAACGTCACCATATGAAACGACCTTAACGCATATCTTGTGAATATGTATTTCTCTCAACTCACTGTGAATCAACACTCGGCAAGCAGTCTTTAGGAAGAGTTGATCACAATATAACAAGTAACAAGCAGTAAGAAAATTAACACAGCAAGTAATTTTCAAGGTACTTTTATATATTGCTTCTCAACTCAAAGGATTACAAGACGCTTGGACTCAAAATCGCTTGTCTAAAGAGTTACAGGGAGAAGATATATATAATACTACCTACAGCCGGGAATACTTTGATTCCAGCTGGACACCTCTAACCTTACATCTATACTACAAGACTCTAGGTGAGGTCTTTCAGACATTTTGCATGCCTGAGAGTGGGTAGTCAGGACATGTCCCTGACTTACCCATGCTACCAACTAAGGTTGGTAACGTGTACTATCATCAAAAGGTGAGTAGTAGAATAAAGTATGGTCAACAGCATGGTCCTTTAGGAAGAACCCATGCTGTGTCACCCATGCGGTGTCAGAGGTCTGCATGCGGACTGACAGGGACCATACCTTTATCTGCTGGACTTAGCATTGTCTTCCGAAGGATAAAGTGCTTCAGAAGTATAACCTCTTTCCGAAGGCACTTACACTTCGGAAGACTGCTTCTTCCGAAGTTTGGAGTCTTCTTTGTCTTCGGAAGCAGACTTTGTCTTCAGCTCTTTCATCAGACTTTGTCTTCGGAAGCTTTCAGACTTTGTCTTCAGCTCTTTCATCAGACTTTGTCTTCGGAAGCTTTCAGACTTTGTCTTCAGCTCTTTCATCAGACTTTGTCTTCGGAAGCTTTCAGACTTTGTCTTCAGCTCTTTCATCAGACTTTGTCTTCGGAAGATATCTTCAGCTGTTGGCTTCAGTTGTTGTCATCAGCAGTTGACTTCAGCTTTTGCCTTCAGAAGATATCTTCAGCTGTTGTTCCTTAGACTCTCGGAAGATCTCTTGCTTGACTTCGGAAGCCCTTTGATGTAGTACCAAAAGTGACTATGAAGTGAATTTGGTTGCACCAGCCTTATCATGATCCAACAAACTCCCCCTAGGCTGATGCTACCAAAACTTCACTTCCCTCTTCTTCTCAAAGTTCTCAGCACCAAGGAAAGCAGGTGTTTATCAGTATCTTCATTCTTTCCTGCTGTGATGCTGAGAATCTTGTACAAATCCTTGGTAGACAGCACCTCGACCCTGTCACCTTGGATTTTGTGTACCCTCTGTTGTGGCCCTCTGAAAAGAGTTAGTTGATGGGAAGTATAGTCATATTCCCATCGAACTATTGGTTCCAATTCAGGACCTTCCACCATCTGTAGAAAGGCTGTGCCTTTGGTGGTTGATCTTTCCTTATCTTCCACTCTTTTCAGCTTCAACTCTTCTTCAATCTTGGCTCTTCGACTTCGTTCAGCCAAGTGGAGACCGCTGATGTAATTTCTGATGTGTGCAGCAGTCTCAGAGTTGGAGGGATTGGAGAATGGCTTCTCTGCAAGCTCGGCAAGATCAAATCTGCTGAGATGCAGTAATGAGGTGGCATTAAGCCTGTTGGTTTCGCCATTCTCTCTTTCCACAACAAAGTTGTGAGAAGGTTCATCGAACCTCCACTGGATTATAGCATTTCTAGGCCCAGGAGATTGACCAGAAATCCTGTCCTCTTTCCTGGTACCCAGTAGAGTCACCAGTCTTCTTCTTAGTCTCTTCTCCTCAGCATTGAGGGTATCGGAGTTGAGACCAAGAAGTCTTGCAGCCTGGCCCAAAGTGTCTCTAGGCAATTCAAGAAATTGGCCTAGGGTGAGGGAGCTTGAAGAGTTGTCAACATAGGTGATGTTGATAACCTCTCCCTCATAGGAGATACTGCTCAAAGTAGTGCAATTGATGAGCTTTGTCTTGAACTCCTTAATTTCCTCAAAGGAGAAATGTTTAGGAGGCTGAGAGGATGGTCTTGGTTGTTGTTGGGTAGGCTTAGGTTTAGTGGTTTTGGGTTGAGTCTTGGGTTTTAGGATAGATAGTTTGGGTGGTTGAGGTGATGTGGTAGGTTTGGGTAGAGTTGTGGGTTGAGGGGTGAAGGTTTCATCAGTGGGTTCAGGTTTGATGGGAAAAGGGGTTGGTTCTGGTGTGGGTTGTGGCTGTGGTTGAGTGGCTGGGGTGAAAACCATTCCCTTCATCCTCCTGTACATCTCCTTCCTTTTCCCCAAACGGATGTCAGCTTTTATTTCACTGACTATCCGCTGGAGTGTCCTTTCGGACATAGGTCCCACCTGCCTACCAGAGAAGCCATGTGCCCGGAGATAGTCCTTCATCCAGGCTTTGTCAGTTGACTTCTTGGTGGCAGTGACCTCCTTCTCTTCCTCCCTCTTCCTCTTCACCTTCAGCTTCTCCCTAGCAGCCTTCTTCCTTTCCTTCTCCATTTGATCCTGCTCCTTGTTGTGGAGCAGCAGGATCATGTCATTGTCATGTGGAGACAGTTCAGGAAGACTGAAACCTCTTGAGAGCAGGAACTTGATCCTAGCCTCTCTCAGCTTCAGGGCTGCCTCCCTCTGCTCTTGTTCTTCCCTCTCCAAGGCCAACCTGGCTTCCCTTTCTTGTTGTAGCCTGGTTGACCTCTCCAAAGTCACCAACTCCTCTAATGGTAGCAGGAGTATTTCCTCATTGACAGCTCCAAGACTGATGAGCTGGTCAATGAGTGCTGTTCTTCTCTTCAGGTTGATTTCTTCCTGATTGGCTGCAGCTGCCTTAGAGCTGGCAGCTAGCACCTTTTCAGTTGGAAACCTCCCTTTCTTTTTAGCCTTCTCAATCCTTTCCTCCTCCTGAAGCTCTTCCGCAGTCAGTTTTCTTTTGCCTTTATCTTTGATGGTGCTTGACTGTGGTGGTTCTTGAATGGAGGGTTGTGATTGAGATAGAAGTTCAGCTGGTGCTTGGATTGGAGGAGTTTCAGAAGTGTCCTCCCTGCCCACCTCGGATGCTATGTCAGCAATGACATCTGTGATGGTCAGCTCCTCGGACATCTGAAACAAGCCTTCCGCAGCTTCTATTTCGGCTTTGGAAGAATTTTCTTGTTCTTCCGAGGCTTTCATATAGGCTTCGGAAGCTTCAGCTTGAGCTTCGGAAGATGAGACTGCTGCAAATTCTGTCCCATCTGTTTCAGTTGCTGGGCCATCAGTCCCCATTTCCCCTTCGAAGCTAATCTCAGGTTCCATGAAGACCTTAGGTTGACCAACTTCTTCCACAGTGGTAGAAGGTGCAGTCAGTCTTTGAAGCTCCTCAGCCCCAAAGTAAGCAAATGTGGTGTCGGGGCTGGGCTGTTCTAGGGATGATCTCAATACAAACTGTGTGAACAGCCTGTAGAGATCTTGAAGCATCCTTGAGTCAATCTCCAGAAAGGATTGAGATGACTTAGGTAGGGTAATGATTTGTTGGGTGGAAATGAGTTGGGTCTGTGGTTCCATAGGTGTTTGTCTCTGAACTTTCTCCCCTTTTTGGTAGCATCATCTTGAGAGCTAGATGAGCTAGAGGAAGAAGTCATTGAGACCTGGATAGGTACATGCCTAACAGACCTCTCCGTCTGTTTCTCAGCTAGTTGAGCCTTGAGAGAGTTAATCTCAAGTTGCTGAGTGGCAGTCCTTGATTCTAAGATCCTCACCTGTGATTCCAGGTTGGAGACCTTAGAAAGCAAGTACTGAAGTGTTAGTTGCATACTACCCTCATCTTCATAAGAAGAATCACGGGGAGATGAGATAACATACCTAGTATGCTCACTCTCACCACCAGATGTGGTTTCTTGGCACCCTGGTTTCCTCTGCTCAGAGTCATCTCTTTCAGAGATGTCAATGGGCAAAGTTGCCGTAGACTCAGTCCTAATGATGTTACCACTGTCCTGAGAGCTCAATGAGAAACTCTGAGTAGTGGCAGCTGAGTCTACATGAGTCCCCTCCACATCAGTGGGACTCACCTCAGTAGCTGGCTGCTGATGGGGGCTAGAGACAAGGGATCCCTCCTGGCTCTGTTGATCTCTCAGTGGGTGATTTAGATCAACTTCATGGCCATGGAGAGATGTAATCTCTTCATCAGTTCGGAGTAAAAGGTCAGTGAAAGAGAGGGTGGTTAGTCCTACTGACCCGGGACTTAGATCAATGTCTACAGGCATTGAGCCTATGGTGGGGCTGTCCCTAGAAAGCTGCACAGGGGAGTGTAGAGACTCACCCTGCGGGCTAAAGGCTTGGGGTTCGGGCTCAGGGGTTTGAGACTGAGGAGGCTCAAAACCCACATTGAGGTCAAATGTGAAGGATGGTGTGACCTCGGACTGAGTGGGAGCCCATGATTCCACTCTAGTCCTTTCGGTGTGAACAGGAGGAGCTTGTTCAATCAGAGTAGATTGAACAAGGGTTCGTTTGGGGCGTCTTTGATAGGTGGCTTTGATGGGTAAAGAAGGTTTTGGTATTGTGGTGGATGTTGCTGGTGTGGGTTCATCACCTGTGGGGATAACAGGGATGTCACCAGGAGCTATGCGCTCAGTCATCGCTGGAGGTAATGGAGTGTACCGTCCAGTGAAGTTGGTGGACATCTTCTTCAGGATTTTGAAGATGGTAGGCCTCATATGTGGAACAGGAAGAGCAGCTGCGCAGACAAGCTTGCTTGGTTCCATCTCACAGTTGATTATATGTTGAAGAAATCGGGGATACATGAAGAATGTATCTCTGCTCAGATTGGCGATTAGGTTATTCAACACAAATCGTGAGTAGTTGAATCTGAGGCCTCTCACCAACCCATGAACTAGGCATCCTAGTTCATATGGGATTTGATCCCAACCCCCTGATTTGTTGGAGAGGCAGTGTAGAACGATGTGCAGCAAGAACTTCCAATGGTAAGAGAAGTTGAACTTGTATACCGTAGATCTGCTGACATCGCCTCCATATCCCATGAGGATATAGGTGCCTTCCAAGTCTTCCTTGGGGAACTCAGTAGGAGCCCCATCATCGTGAAGCTCGAGATGCTCCCTGATGATCTGTTCATTGATGACCAACTCTTGGCCACAAACTCGGGTTCTCAGGACTCGAACCCCATTCAGTACTGCAGTTTCACCATTGCTCCAAAATTCTGACATATGGTTGGAGTATATGGTGGGGTTAACTGTTAGTGCAGTGAGATAGGTGGATTCGGTGAGAAAGGTGATGATTTGGGTGAAGTCGGCATCCCTTGACGAGTCAAGTAATGCGACTTGGTTGTGCTGAGGGTTTAGCGCCATTGAAGAAAAGGTAAGCTTGAAATTTTGAGTGAGATTGAGGGTTTTACAGTGAAGGGAATAGTTAGGGCTGTAAAGTGGTAAAAGAAGATGAATTTGATCAGTCAAGATTATTTAAAAGGGTGGATAGTGGTATGGTGGTGGTAATAGGGTTACTGTGGGTGGTATGGTTGTTTACGGCGGAGAAATGATGTTGGCGGCAGGGATAATTTTAAATAATCTGACCATCAAGTACAAAATTTTTTACTTTTTACAGAGTGGGGCCCAAAAGATATCCGTTACAAGTAAAATCTTAACTTCCGAAGGTAAAACATTTCCGAAGGTAATTTTCTTCTGAAGGCAATTTCTCTTCCGAAGCAAGGCATTGCTTCCTAAGGTAAAGTTGTCTTTCCGAATGGAGAGTTGTATAAGTTTCGGAAGTAGATCTGATATAAAATCAATCGCTTCTTCCGAGACCACAAACTCTTCCGAGAAGAAAATTTCCATTGAGGAATTTGGCTTCGGAAGATATTCAAGGATATCTTCCGAGAGTTAATTCCTCTTCGAAAGGAATTTACACTTGGGATAGTTAAAAGATCTTTTGTAACCGGGCTTAAATTGTATTGACACAAGACATTACTCATTTAAAAAGGTTTTCAAAAGAGGTAGTTATTCAATGTTTATCATCCCAATTGCTGATATGAGATACTTAAATCTTTGTTCATCAAATGCCTTTGTGAACAAATCAGCATATTGTTCATTTGAGTCAACTTTGATTAACTTTATCAGCTGTTTCTCATGAATATCTCTAATGAAATGATACCTGATATCAATGTGTTTTGTCTTGGAGTGCTTCACTGGATTCTCAGTAATGGAGATAGCACTGTTGTTGTCAATATGGATAGGAGTAGTCATGAAGTTGAACCCATAGTCTAACATCTGATTTTGAATCCATAGCAGTTGAGCACAGCAGCTAGCAGCAGCGATGTATTCAGCTTCAGCAGTTGATGTAGAGACACAGGATTGTTTCTTGCATTGCCATGAGATAATCCTTCCACCAAGAAATTGACATCCTCCTGATGTTGATTTCTTGTCAATGTTGCAGCCACCATAGTCACTGTCAGAGTATCCATAGAGATTGAAATCACTATTTCTTGGATACCAGAGACCTAGTTTAGGTGCTCCTTTGAGGTATCTGAGGATTCTCTTTGCAGCAGCTAGGTGAGACACCTTCGGAGCAGCCTGATATCTTGCACAAATGCATGTGGCAAACATGATATCTGGTCTACTCGCAGTAAGATACATCAGAGAACCAATAATTGCTCTATACTGATGTTGATCAGTATCCTCCCCCTCAAGGTCAGGGCAAAGATTATGGTTTCTGGGTATGGGTGTCTTGGCTGGTTTACAGTTCTTCATTTCAAATCTTTCTAAGATGTCGGAGACATACTTAGATTGACTTATGAAGAACCCTTCCTTCATCTGTTTCACCTGGATCCAAGGAAAAAGTCCATTTTCCCATGGAACTCATCTCAAACTTCTGCTTCATAATGCTTTCAAAGTCCTTGCACATTTGGTCGTTTGAAGAACCAAATATGATGTCATCAACATAGACTTGTACAAGCAAAATGTCTTCTCCACTCTTTCTGATGAAAAGAGTCTTGTCAATGGTACCTCTAGTGTATCCATTCTTCAGGAGAAACTGAGACAAGGTCTCATACCACAGCCTAGGTGCTTGGTGCAGCCCATATAGAGCTTTATCCAGTTTGCACACATAGTTGGGGTGCTGTGGGTCTTCAAATCCTGGAGGTTGACACACATAGATTTCCCTATCTATATCCCCATATAGAAAAGCACACTTGACATCAAGTTGGTAGACTGTGAAGTTCTTGGATGCAGCATAAGCAAGGAAGATCCTAACTGCCTCAAGTCTTGCAACAGGTGCAAAGACATCAGTATAATCGATTCCTTCCTCCTGGGTGTATCCTTGAACTACTAGTCTTGCCTTGTTCTTGATAATCAAGCCTCTATCATCTTTCTTATTCCTGAATACCCATTTAGTGCCTATGGGTACTTGACCAGATGGTAGTGGGCATAGATTCCAGACCTTTTGTCTTCTGAATTGAAGCAGCTCCTCCTGCATCGATTCAACCCAACTACTATCTTTTAAGGCATCTTCTACCTTCTTTGGTTCCATCTGAGACAAGAAGCATGAGTACAAGCAGACATTCCCATGATGAGTCTGTCTTCTTGTTCTCACACCCTCAGAGACATCCCCTATGATGTTCTCAGTTGGATGAGTGTTGTGAATCCTAAGACGAGGAATCACTTCCAGTTGCAGAGATAAGTCCAAGTTAGACATATTCTGATCAGGAACTGGATCACTCTGTCCAACTGCTGTTTCAGAGTCATTCAATGAGGACTGATTGAATGATTGAGAAACATCATCAATGGTTGGTTGTGAAGTAGTATTAACAGTTGCCTGTTCCTTCAGAATACTACCTTCCTCAACCTGGTGTTGTAATGGATCACCTGAAGAACTTTGAGGTTGATCAAGTGATTCACTTGTTGAAGCTTCACTATTTCTTGAGATATTCACACTGTCAGATCTGTGAATAGTTGAAGCTTGTTGCCTTTCAGCTCTTGGAGAATTTGGAAGAGGTCTGGGAAGCTCATATAGTTGTCCTGCATCAGTTTGAGCACCTGTTCCAGCTGAAACATTCTCACAAGATGGTTTAGAATAGTTTGGAAACAATTCTAAATCAAATATATACTCAGGTCCATTCCCCCTAACACAAGGAGTGTGCTCATTAACAACTATGTTGGATGACTCCTCAAATTGTTGATTCTTGATATTGTATACTCTATAAGCTTTGGAGCTAGAAGAGTATCCAATAAAGATAGCATCATCCGACTTCTCAGCAAACTTTGCCAAGTTGTCCTTTGTGTTAAGTATGGTACACCTGCAGCCAAAGGACCTTAGAAAGCCAATGAACGGTGGCCTCTTGTTCCATAACTCATAAGGGGTTTTTCCATGGGGCTTAACTACAAGAACCCTGTTCTGCACATAGCATGCAGTGCTGACTGCCTCTGCCCAGAATGTTAGAGGCAGCTTTGAATCAGCTAACATGGTCCGAGCAGCCTCAATAAGTGTCCTGTTCCTCCTCTCAGCAACACCGTTTTGTTGAGGAGTTCTGGGAGCACTATATTGTCTGGCAATCCCTTTTGAGTCACAGAATGAGTCAAGAACGAAGTTCTTAAACTCAGTCCCTTGATCACTTCTAATAATCTTAACCTTGTGATCAATTTGATTTTCTATTTTAAGAATAAAAGATTTTAAAGTTTCAGCAGTTTCATCTTTACTTCTTAAAAAGAATACCCATGTAAATCTTGTAAAATCATCAACGATCACAAGGCAGTATGATTTCCTTCCAATGCTCATTATACTTGTGGGACCAAAGAGATCCATGTGCAATAAGTGTAATGGAGTAGTGATAGAGTTAACACATTTGGATTTATGAGATGATCTGTGTTGTTTCCCTTTCAGGCATGCAACACAGTTATCTTTGCAGAAAAATTCCTTTTTAGGCAAACCATGTACCAAGTTATTTTTAACCAATTTATTCATTGTTTTAAAATTCACATGACACATGCGTTTATGCCATAGTGTTGACTCATCACTATCAGCTTTGGAAAGAAAGCATGATACTTCACCCATAGGAGAAGCCTTGTTCATATCTAGCTTGTACATATCCCCTTTCCTGGGAGATCTGAGAAGCACCAATTCCGGAGGAATTGTCATCCCTGGTCTGAGGATAATGCACTCATGTTCTGTGAAAAGCATTTGATGCTTCTGGTCACAGAATTGAGAAACACTTAACAGATTGTGTTCAAGCTGTTTGACAAAGTGAACTTTGTCAATTTTTATTCTGCCGTTGGATATACTTCCTCTGCCCGAAATATATCCTCCAGCCTCACCTCCAAATTGGACAGGCCCTCCATCAAAGTTCTGGAATTGTTGAAGGAGAGATCTGTTCCCTGTCATGTGCCTGGAGCATCCACTATCTACAATCCAGATATTGTTGTTCTTGTCAAATGGATGTCCCTGCACATAAATGAGAAGGTTAGTTTTGTTTGGAAGCCCAATCCTTGCAGGTCTTGGGCTCTTCCAAAGATAGTGACATAATTGAACCAAAAGATATGCAATGGGGTTCAATAGAGGTCGTTGATGAAGAAGAGGTTTGGGCTGCAGCATCTTCCTTGATCTTCCAATCCATCCTTTGGTTGATCTTTGAAGATGAGCTTGTTGAAGCTTTTGCAGCATGGTCTTCTTCCGAAGCTTCTCTCTTTTCGGAAGAAGATTTCACCACCTTTTCTTCCGAAGTAGTCTTCTTCTGAGATGGTTTCAAGGGACCCTTCTTGTTCTTCCGAACCTTAGAAGGTTTGGCTTCCGAAGCCACTTTCCCTTCGGAAGAAGCAGTTTCTTCCGAAAGCAACTTGGCTTCAGAGACCAACTTTCCCTTTTCATCATTTGGACCTTTTGAAGTGGTCCAACTGAGAAACCTTCTCTGACTACTTCTTTTCTAACATTATTTGCATAATGTGTGCTTGCTGGATTGTAGTAACAATCTTTAGCCATGTGGTTGTGCAAGCCACACATTATGCATGCAATGTTAGTCTTCTGGGAATTTGCAGGTTGCTGTTTCTTGGGTTTCTTCTCTTCATCAGCAACTTTCCCTTTCAACTTCTGATCCTTCAGTAGGACAGGAGTGCTGGTACTACACTCCTTTCCTGAATCAGGAGTACCTACCACTTGAAATCCGGCAGAAATGAAGACACCCTTTTGCTTAGGGTCAAACTTAAGCTTGGACTCTGCAACCTTCTTAGCAGTCCTTCTAGCAGCTTTAGCTCTGCTTCTTCTTGCCTTGGTGGTAGGATTTGGTCATCACAGGTGGAGATGGGTGTATCCTCCTGTTTCTCCCCTGTGGAGGCCACTATTTTTGCTTCATCCTCTAGTTCCAATGGAGAAGGGTCAGCAGTTGGAACCTCTTGCTCTTCAGTACCACATCTAGGTAGTATTATAGACTCATAAGAGTGTGGTGGAGCTATTTCACTGGTTCCCAACCCTTCTTTGTTTTGATAAACATTTTGGAATGAGAGGTTGATGCAAGAATAGTTTGGAAGCTTTGCTCAGCAATAGCTTGCTTCCTGGCCTGAGCCTCAGCTCTGACTAATGGGCTTGAGCCTCAGAAAGTTTGGAGATCAGATCTTTGATTTGAGTCTTATAATTAGTCTTTTCATGTTTTAAAAGAGACACAGTTTTCTCTAACTCATCAATTTTCTTTTGATAGTCAGATTCAGCTCTTTTAAAGTCAGATTTTAGCACATTTAAAGACTCAACTTCAGATCTGATTTCCGAAATGTAATCCTTATAAAGTTTAACTTTAGCAATACAGGCAGCAGTACAAAGATGTTCATATACCTGATCATCGTCTGTTCCGGCCATGAGTGCTTGAGCGGGAGTCACATCCTGTACCATGAAGCTCCAGTCAACTTCCTGAGCAACAGCAGCTGTTTCAGTTGACTTTTCTTCATGCTTGGGGGCAGTGGGATGTGTGGAGGCCTGTGGGGTTCCCGGGTTGTTCTTGGGAGCCTTGCATTCCCTAGCAAAGTGACCAAGTTGGTTGCAGTTGTAGCACCTTGCTTTGCTTTATCAAACCCAAACTTGCTGTTGACTGGGTTTTGAGGGAATTGCCTTCCAGTTCTCTTGAAGAACTTCTTCGCTCTGTAAGTTAAAAGAGCCATCTGCTAGACAATATCCATGTACTCCACATCATCTGGACTGAAGCACTCAAGATCATCAAAGCAGTATTGAAAATCACCAGAGTGTCCACTTCCAGAGACAAAGGCACAACCTTCTTGAAAGGAGTTGTGTTGAACCTTTTGAGACTTTGGAGTCTCAGGTAGAGTAATGAAGGGTCCAGTATGTGAGTTGTCAGGGTAGCATAGCAAGGGATGCTGTGATTCTATGCTTTCCCTTTCAACCACATGAAGGGCTGAACTCAGTTGATTATTGGAGTGATCAGAGGAGTTCTGCATGTTCATCTCCATCTGAAATGCACTTAGGATACCATACAACTCTGTAAGAGAAAGAGTCTTAAGGTCCGAAGTTCTCTTGATGACAACACAGTAGTGAGTCCATAGTTAGGAAGAGAAGACATGAACTTCCTAACTATGTCTCTGTTCTCAAGAGCTACTCCAATATCCGCCAGAGTATCTACTAGCTCAACATACCTGAAGTATTGTTGAGTCAAGGTCTCACCAGCCTTGAAAGTAAAGTTCTCAAACTGCTGCTTCAAGAGATCTTTCTTGTTCTCTTGAGTTTCCTTGGATCCCTCATACATCAGCTTCAAAGCTTCCCATAAATCTTTAGCAGTCTTGCACTTCTTGAAGCGTCTGTAGACGGAGTTGGAAGAGCAGTTTGGAGACAAGTCATAGCCCTTTGATCTAGCTCTATTCTCTTCCTATCTTCCTCTGAGTAATCATCAACATCTTTTGGAATGATGCGATTACCAGTGGCAGATGTAGTGCTTGGTATGAAAGGACCGTTGACAATGGAGTCCCACATCCTTGAATCTTGACACTTGATGAAGCCTTCCATCCTGATACACCATGTGTCAAAATCTTCAGGGGTGATCAGGGGGACTTGGTCAAGGTACCAGTTTCCATATCAGCCTTGGAGAGAGCAGCCATTTGAGTGAGTGGATTGTGGTGAGGAGTGAAAAACAGGTTGATTAGGATGGTAAGATCTCACAATCAAGAGCCTGGTGCTCTGATACCAATTGCAGGATCGATTTCAGGTGGTTTTTCTCTCAACTCACTGTGAATCAACACTCGGCAAGCAGTCTTTAGGAAGAGTTGATCACAATATAACAAGTAACAAGCAGTAAGAAAATTAACACAGCAAGTAATTTTCAAGGTACTTTATATATTGCTTCTCAACTCAAAGGATTACAAGACGCTTGGACTCAAAATCGCTTGTCTAAAGAGTTACAGGGAGAAGATATATATAATACTACCTACAGCCGGGAATACTTTGATTCCAGCTGGACACCTCTAACCTTACATCTATACTACAAGACTCTAGGTGAGGTCTTTCAGACATTTGCATGCCTGAGAGTGGGTAGTCAGGACATGTCCCTGACTTACCCATGCTACCAACTAAGGTTGGTAACGTGTACTATCATCAAAAGGTGAGTAGTAGAATAAAGTATGGTCAACAGCATGGTCCTTTAGGAAGAACCCATGCTGTGTCACCCATGCGGTGTCAGAGGTCTGCAGCGGACTGACAGGGACCATACCTTTATCTGCTGGACTTAGCATTGTCTTCCGAAGGATAAAGTGCTTCAGAAGTATAACCTCTTTCCGAAGGCACTTACACTTCGGAAGACTGCTTCTTCCGAAGTTTGGAGTCTTCTTTGTCTTCGGAAGCAGACTTTGTCTTCAGCTCTTTCATCAGACTTTGTCTTCGGAAGCTTTCAGACTTTGTCTTCAGCTCTTTCATCAGACTTTGTCTTCGGAAGCTTTCAGACTTTGTCTTCAGCTCTTTCATCAGACTTTGTCTTCGGAAGCTTTCAGACTTTGTCTTCAGCTCTTTCATCAGACTTTGTCTTCGGAAGATATCTTCAGCTGTTGGCTTCAGTTGTTGTCATCAGCAGTTGACTTCAGCTTTGCCTTCAGAAGATATCTTCAGCTGTTGTTCCTTAGACTCTCGGAAGATCTCTTGCTTGACTTCGGAAGCCCTTTGATGTAGTACCAAAAGTGACTATGAAGTGAATTGGTTGCACCAGCCTTATCATGATCCAACAATCAACAATGATAAGAAAGGTTAACCGTCGGAATTTAAGAATCCCAAACGTCACCATATGAAACGACCTTAACGCATATCTTGTGAATATGTATTTCTCCTTTGACCAACCACCGGTCTAAGAATAATACGCTATGCGAAGATCTTGGAATGAGTTCACGACGATGATTAGGAACATTATTAAAAGCAGAAAATAAATCTGTTATCCAAAATAACGATCGATGTTTTGACGTCATGCCACTGTATACAAATATTTGAAACAGATACAAGTAATTTTCTCGACCCATTATCTCACATGAGTCAATATGAGATTTTAGTCAATCGGTTTATAATGCACCACTTGTCATCATGACAGCTAAGATAAGAGGCACTTTGTGAATGAAAAGTTAAACAGGAGATTCACGGGAACACGGAGGTTAGGTTTTGTCATATGTGAAGGTAAGACACTTGGACACATGCCAAGTTATGTCTTTTCTTTTATGCCACACCCATGACTACAAATTACGAAATTTTATGAACCTTTATATCCACATCGCAATGAGGATAATAACGAGTCTTGTTGTTCAACACCATGATAGAATTTCAATGATTTTCAAGGTTAAGAATTCAAAAGCGATTCAAGAAATGACGTAAACAATAAGAAAGGTATTTGTAAACATGTTTTACAAGGTAACAAATTTTCAAATGCAGATTGCATACGTAATTCATCCAACCCATAAGTACAGTCGAGAACATTCGTATGTCTAGAAGGACATAAACACAGGTTGATAATGTCTTTATTTAGCAGAAAGATTGCTTAAGAAAGCTACCATCACTCAATCATGTGTTGATGATATCTCAAAATGAAAGTTGATAAGTAAGGAATAAATGGTTTGATGTAGCTAGATCGAGTCAAACATGAAGATAAAGGGAAAGAAATCGATTTAAGAATTTACATGCTCCAAACTCAGAACTAAAATTAACCTAGGGCGATCGGGTCTCCTTTCAAGTTCAGAAATCATGCTTTGGCTTGATAGATCAAAACACTAACATTGTTCCACCCGTCAAGTTACTACATGCTTCTCGTCACTTGATTACAACCATGGTAAGTTGAAGATCAAGGAATGAGAGTAGTCATCAAGGTGTGGTTTTCACTCCTAACTTGATGGTGTATTCCAAGATATGACCACTAACTTACCAATCAAAAAGTTCGATCCCAACGCATTGTTAAGGATCCACAGAAATAAGACGAGATAACTCACCATTAAGGTAAGGGAAACCACTCCTATCTTAACGATGAAGTTTTACAATAACAAAATATAACAGGATGAACTTCTTCATCAGAATCCAGAATTCACTCCTACTTTGACGAGGTCGTTTCATTTGAGAAAATACAATTCATAAAAATGAAATTATCATCAAGGTATGAAATTTACGTCTATCTTGATGATTGAACTTCATAATAACAAGAAAACAATCAAAGATTAACATTTGTCACCAAAGTACGGGTTTCAATCCTATTTTGGTGAGATCATGTCATTTGTGAAGTGCAAGTTCCAATGAGAATAATTGAAGTCAATCCTCAGGATGAGGAAATTACCCTAATCCAGAGGATGAAATTTCATAAAACACATAATTGGAAACCATTTATCGAAACGAATAGAGAATCATCAAAGTAAGGGAATCACCCTTGTTTTGATGAGTTAGAATTGTTTAGGAGGTACGAGTGTTCTTAGTCATAGATTGACCTACAAACTCCTACATCTCCCACGGTGCAGCCGGTTCAAGGTTCGACTTAACAACGAAAGGAAAAGAATATCACTTGGAAATTCAAAAAATTTCAAGTTACATCAATGTAACCAAAAGGAAAATCATGCTTACAAATTTAAGGTCAAAGTTCGAGGTAACAAGATTTGTTATGATGGTGTTCAAATCTTGGATGGTTTAAATCGGGAAGACGAAATCAAGGACAAAAATGATTCGACATCACAATGAGATGTGAACATTCGATTCACAATCGAAAGGAATACATGGACTTCTCAAGATATGAGGTCAACCATAACCTTATTGAAGGCATGCGTACTTATAAGTGGTCACTCACCTCAAGGGTTTCAAGTCAAATAAACGGATTTGATAGTCGAATCAGATCATTATTTACATTTTGTCTAGACAAAGTATCTTGAGATGTAGAAATTTCACCCTCAGCTTTGCATGTTCTTAGTTATGGACACATTCTTAAGAGGATTTGAGAACCATAAGTAACGGTTTAAAGTTTTAAAGACCATACGGTTTAGATTCCCAATATCTTTGGGTGTATTAAAATCCATGTTCACGTTGGTCAAGGTAAGAAGATTGTTACATGAAACGCTCAACGTGTAACGGTGTTTAAACGTAAGAGTTGAAATGTAGGATGAGTTCAATATTAAAAGGAACATTATGTAGGTTAAGAATGAGAAGATATTTAAACTTTGGTGATAAACTCGTTCAAGGATTCAAGGATTTTTAAGATACAGAAATGATGGTTCCATTTGGTAACGCATTACCATTTGGAATCGTTGACACGTCAAGATAATTTGACCCATTTGCCTTAGAGACTTGTGTATTGACCATAGTTTATCACTCATCCCAGAAATCCCCAGGTAAGCATAACTGGTCTCGCAATGAGATTTATACGATATGCTTGCCGTAGCCCGAAGGCCTTTCACCAGGAAATCCAGAATACAGGTGTCTATGTGTCACACAAATTTCTTTGGTTCATAGAATCAAAACCTTGATGAGATGTTCATAGATTAAACATAGAGTCTAAGGAATTGAACCCACGATAATAAGTGTAGATTCCACATGTCGTTGAGAATAGTTTTAGGAAGTTCATTTGTCGGGGAGAGTCAAAAGTCAAAGTTAAGTTTAGGAAGACAGATAACAAAGTTTAAGCATACATAAGGCAATCATATGCTAAGGCATCAAATTGCACGTAAGAAGGCATAGCATTATGTAGCATGCGAACAATGTATATATTTACAAGAATATAACACTATTCTATAGGGTTCATGCATAACCTATAGTCTAGGTCACCATTTCTAATAACCTAAACCCCTATAGTTATGGGCTCTGATACCAATCTGTCACACCCCAACCTTGACGGCAGAATTGTCGAAGTGTGAGAGGTACGATTGTTCACAGCCACATAACGCTATTATTAATTCGAAAATATTAATCAAGATTCAATTGTAACAATACAAGTAAAAGGCTCAAACAAAGATACATCATGAATACAAGGTTGAAAGTAATAAGATCATTGTTTATTTCTCTAAGTCCAGTCCTAAGTGAGATAAGCTTCAAAGAGTAGAACGCATACTTGGGTTATTCCTGAAACATGTTGAAAATAAAAGGTCAACATAAAAATGTTGGTGAGCATTCCATAGTTTTCAATACATAGAATATATAAAAGATGGCAATTCAAGTCATAAGTTAGTGAATAAAGTGATTAGGGATGTTATGAACAATGCAATAATCAAACCTTGACAAAGTTTTACAAGTCTCAAACGTTAAAAGTATATACGATTAGCTAAGTGTACTTGGATCAACCAAGCAGGCTTGTTAGGCCCATAGATCTATGACGTCGCCAGGCTAGCAATAGTTAATGATTGTACATATAACACCATAACATGGTAACCACAAAAGTTCAACTAACCACAACTTTACATGATAAATTGCCATAAAGTTTACAAGTCTCGAATAAGTTTACAAGTGCATGATATAAGTTAACATGTTTCACCCCAAAGTGTGAAAATATGAAAAAGGGGTATGGGAAACTCACTTTGATATAGGCATTACAAGATGATATAAAAGGTCAAAAGATATTCCCAAAGTATCCATTACAAGGCACCTAAATTTATATTACAAGTTTAAGGTTAATAATAAGATTAACGTTCAAATAAGAATTAGGGTTTCATTAGTTTTAAGGTTAATAAGTGATAAGTTTATAAAGTAATTATTTACATTTTTAATCCTGTTAAAGAATTACATATGTAAATATTTTTAACAATATCTTTAAGTATAAATATTGATATGATTCACTTTTAATAAAGCTGTATAATTATTTAAAATTAATTAGAATAACGCGTTGATTAATAACAAATTATTAACCTAAACCTTTGGTTAGTATATTTTAAAAAGAATAATATTTGTAAATAATTGTGAAAATATATAATTTCTACAATTATCATGATAAAACTTTAGTATAATGCCTATTAATATTATCAAGATTTATTGTTTCAAATCCAATATTATTTAATTATTTTAAAAGAAAACCATTTAAATATAAAACTTAAATAAATGTTAAAAATAATTATAACTCTAAGAGAATAACATTTGGACCAAATGATTTATTATTTATTATTGGAATTCATTTTTATAGAACTAAACCAAAAATTTTATTTGTAAAAAAGTATTAAATAAAGTATTTTAATTATTTAGAGTGATAAAATTTAGTAAATAATTTGGTGGTCCAAAAATATTTAAAGTTTACAAAACAATTTTTATATTTATTAAAAATTTTCTTTAATTTTTCTAAGGCTGAAAAACCATTAAAAAAATATATGGGGGTGCCCGGGTTCGAACCCGGACCTCCAAGTTAGAATGCAAGGGGGAAACCAGTAAACCAGGCATACAGCCGTGGAAGAACCCGGTTCTAAATTCTTTTAAGTTAAGTTATCAAAGTGCCCCCAATTCTCAAGAACCCTAGATCAATTTGCTTCAAATTGAACTCGAATTCGATGATGATTACAACAATAAACATAGGGCTTTTGTTCCCCATGTTTAGGCGAACATGTATATGTAAACAATTACCCGCAATCATTTGAAATCACAGGTTCATGTCGAAGAACAGTCGCGATGAGATAAAGTATAGATTGAGATGCAATTGATGATAATAATCGAATCCATTATACAGAAAGCTTCTAATGGTCTCGGTTGTCACACCCTCAATTTCCACAACCGGGGTTTTACCGCTAGGCGTGTGACATACCAGGATCTCAGACACGGTCATATCAAACGACACTATATGAGTTTAAAAATAAACGTTTGACTTAAATTAGAGTAACGTAAATGAAATGAATAACAGTGCGGAAGCGAATAATGAAATGTAAACAATACTGAAAGCCTGAAATGCAAAGTCAAAACAATGTCTAATGCAACATAAATGGATCTGATGAATGCATGTCCTGAGTGCGTTCCTTAATCGTGCATCATGAGAGTAAGCGTTCCTGTTACCTGAGAAAACATACTAAAGTGTGCCAACATAAAGTTGGTGAGTTCACAGGTTTTATCACAGATAAAAATGCTTGTAACTATTCGAATGGTATAGTAATTAAAGCATATCGATAGGTAGCTAGC
This sequence comes from Flaveria linearis, assembly GCA_024085815.1. Lineage (NCBI taxonomy): Eukaryota > Viridiplantae > Streptophyta > Magnoliopsida > Asterales > Asteraceae > Flaveria > Flaveria linearis. The sequence goes on along the minus strand of CM044014.1, from coordinate 22,815,131 downwards.
CTATAAACAAGTTACTTAGTGTTTCGAACCGAAGCTGACTGTTTGTATGTTCGTATGTTTGTATGTTTGTTGCCTTCCCGTCACGTCTCACCAGACAGTGACAAATGTTAGGTCAATAATGCACCTGTTTGACCTCCAATCAAGCTAGCACGACTAGCCCGGGCGGAGTTTGTCAAACCAGTAGTACTACTCAGAATTACCTCGCTACACATTACTAACGGTTCAAGAATGTAAGGACTTTCAAGTGTGTTTGCACTAACGTGACAGGCGATATCAATAATACTAAAAACCATTTTGTAAATATGTTTGCATGTTTTCTCCCCAAAAAGGAAAGAAAGTAAAATAGGGGCCGTGAAGACTCACCTTGATTGATGAGATTTAAATTTGAACGGTAATAGATTAGGCACCAACGATGTTCTTACGAGCAACCTACGGATCGACGTCTCGAATTAGAATAAGAATGATATGAGATATGGGAATGGATTAGGGTTTCTATTGGGATTTGGGGTTTCTATTGGGATTTGGGGTTTTTTAATTATATATTTAGATGAGACTTAATAATGGAATCACTTGTATTTTAATGAATGGTGTTGTATCATTTAAATAATTTTAACGTAATTAAGGTCTTTATAATCACGGATAAAGTTTAATGTAAATTGTAAATAATTTCAATAATTATTTAAAGTAGGAAGATTTTAATTTTAACTAGAGGTAGCGTTTGGACTCATAATGATTTATTAATTTAAACCATAATAAAGAAATCCATTTTATTGGAAATAACTAAAATAATCTTTGTTATATTGTTTTATAATATTTTAATTTAAGAAAAATTGCAGAAAATGAGTTTGATGATTTAAAAATAAACAAAGTTTATAAAAATGATTTTTATAATTTTTAGAAATTTTCTGTAATTTTTAAAAGGCTGAAAAGGCCTTAAAAAATATGTGAGGGTGCCCGGGGTCGAACCCGGGACCTCAAGGTTGGCAAGTGAGTGGGAGACCAGTGAACCAAGGCACACAGTCGCGGTATAAGCCGGTTCCTAATTGTTTTAACTCGAATCGATTGAACACCCCCAAATACCCACGAACCCTAATTCGAATTTCATCCAATTGAAGTTAAATTCGGTTTTGTAAGCATCTGCAATCATGGGTCTTTCATTCCCTATGTAAAGACGAGTGTGTGGTGTGTGTGTAATTACCAGGAAGATGTTAGAATTCGATGAACACGAATGAAGAACAAGTCGCAGCTAGGTCATGAATAGTTCCGGTTGTAATCGATCACAATACTCAAATAAATTGTACAGGAAGCTTCCACAGGACCTTATGATTAAAAGCCCTCTGTTAATTTCAAAAATTGAAGCCCGAATGATGGTGTTCGAGTGTCGAGCAGGTCGCGAAGAAGATGATGATCGAATTGATTTGTTTGTGTGTTTTCAGATGCAATTAAGGACTGTAATAGCTTAGGAACAGATAGATGATCGTTTATATTCGATTAATTAGATTATTATAGTATGTTAGTGCGATCGTGGCGTGGAATCCGGTCGAAAGTGGGGTGGTTGGGGTCGGTTCTAAATCGCACTCAAATTTTTCAAATCGTTGTGGGGCAAGTGTTCGAATCTTCCACGTGAGTGTGTCGGGAGTATTTAATTTGGTTAACATCAATTAATTTTGGGTGTTTTGGCTCGCCGGAGTACAGCCGGGATGTGGCCGGAGAAACAGGGTCGACGGGATGGGGGCTGGGTTTTAAAATTTACACATTGGCCCCCTGCAGTTTATATTGTTTGTTATTTCATGTTTAAAGTTTTTTTTAAAACAAGTTTTAATTGTTACATTTTCAACCCAAAACTTTTAGAGTTAAGTTTTTAATAATAAATTTTATTATTAGTATTATTATAATTATTATTTTTATTAAATATATGAAAAACCTCAAAAATATTTAAAGTTATTTTATTTTTTTTATTTTTAAATTTGATAACTAAGCTTCATAATTACTAATATAATTTTATAATTTTTTTTATAAAATCATATTAATAACCATATGATTATAATGTGAATTAAATGACCATATTACCGCGCTCATATTGAAATAAAATAAATTTCATTGGTTAACATAAACGGGTTCGGGTTTCATGTTGAAATGGGTCGGATGTTACATCGGTGATCGAAAGCCCTGTATCAATTTTGATTGACTCGGGTGGAAGATGGTGAACGACCTCGGTGCAGGTCGACGATGAGGATGATGATGAAACTCGATGTTTAAGTTTGTTTCAAGTGAAATTGGAACTAGGAATAAGTTACAGATAGTTAGATGATCGTTTAGGTTGAATTAATTGAATTATTATTGTTGTTTAGTGCATGATCGTGGTGGGTGGTCGGCCGAAGAAACGGGAAGGAAATGGGGGACGAAGTGGGTGGGGTTTGGGTGTTTAAGAAATTACACAAATGGTCCCTATAGTTTATCAAGGTTTTTATTTCATGCAGAAACTTTTATTTAAAGTTTATAAATTGACATTAAGACCCCCTTGACTTATCAAATCCAAGTTTTAAACTTTTTTAAGTTTAATATTTTTACAAATCATTATTATTAATAACAATGTTATTATTATTACTATTATTCTTAGTTATTATTATTTTTGTTATAATTTTATTGTTATTATTCCTATTATTAACATTATAATCATTATTATTATTATTGTTTATTATTATTATTATTGTTTATTATTAGTATTATTATTATTATTAATTATCAAAAGCTTTATAATTGAATCCCCGTGATTGTATTATTAACAACATTAACAGAAGTTAATATGAAAAATACGGATGGTTACACATACACTCTCTAACCAGGCCAATTTAGGTTGCATAGATCTCAAATAGGGTAAATACAAAACTGTGAGCATAAAGTTAACACTAATAGATAAATGCATCAAATCTACCAACACATAATTGTTTAACGTTAACAAGAATCCAAGGAAATAAACATTAAACATACCTGAAATAAACCCTGCAACAACCTAAATTACCAACAAAAATTCAAGTGTTAAAAAACAACACCAAAAATCCAACAAAATAAACATTAAACATACCTGAAAAACAACCAAGAAGGAAACCAAACCCTGCAAAGTCAAATGTTAGAACATGTACCCACTGCCAAAGAAACCAACCAACAACAACCTTACCCGTCAAACAACAAAACCCAGAAGTAGACCAGATCCTGCAGCAAGGTAAAAAACTAAATTAGAAACAAAAATTCAAGTATCAAAACATGTAACCCCAAATGCCTCAAACAGGGAAACCAAGCCAAGTGACAACCAAACGTAAAAGTTTCCGAAAAACATAATCGAAGCAAAAGAGATGATATTCATGGAAGGAAGGAGCGCTCCACCACCAGCGCAAGAAGCGACGGAGTCAAATTGCTGTCGATCGACCAAATGGCGGCCCGAAGCGGCGGTGACACACCAACCCCCTTTCCTTCTCTTTTTACATGCAATAACCTTGGCCCCTATAAAACCCAAAAAGAAGTCAGAGAACAACCGAAAAGGAAGCCGAAGGTGGTGGTGCGACAGCGGTGGTATCGCGCCTGCGGCAACCCAAACCGACCACCTCCCCTCAACCTCTCATCTCCCTTTCTCACTTAAAACAATGGTTAGGGTTAAATAGAGAAAACCCCAAAATGATGGAAATACCCCTTTGTCACTGTTAATCGTCGGAGAGCAGCCCAAAAGGAAGCCGAGGCGGTGGCGCTACGGCGGTGGCACGCCTGCGGCGACCCAAATCAAGCACCTCCCCTTAACCTCCCAACCCCTTTTGCCACTGGCCATCATCGGGGAGCAACCCCAAAGGAAGCCGGAGATGGTCATGCAGCAACCCCAAAGGAAGCCGGAGATGGTCGTGCGATGGCGGTGGCGCGCATGCGGCGGATCCAACCGGTTGCTTTGTTTGTTTGTAAAGAATCAACATCCCTGTTCTTTATAAAACAACCACCACATGCACTCTTTCTCTCTTCACAACAGGAACCGATGTAATTTCAAAGTGAAAGTCGGTGGTTACTGTAGCCACCGACATAAGGTTTTAATATATATTAGAGAATCAACATCCCTGTTCTTTATAAAACAACCACCACATGCACTCTTTCTCTCTTCACAATAGGAACCGATGTAATTTCAAAGTGAAAGTCGGTGGTTACTGTAGCCACCGACATAAGGTTTTAATATATATTAGAGAATCAACATCCCTGTTCTTTATAAAACAACCACCACATGCACTCTTTCTCTCTTCACAACAGGAACCGATGTAATTTCAAAGTGAAAGTCGGTGGTTACTGTAGCCACAGACATAAAGTTTTAATATATGTTAGAATACGCATTTCAAGTTTTGATTTGGTATAAAAGCTATCCAAAACTTATGTCAATATCTTTTTGTCTATATCAGTCGCCAAATGCAAAGTATATTAAAAATCATTATCATCGCAGTCACTCAGCAATGCTAAAGTCCTAAGCATTAACTAATGCCTTACCACAGTAGGTTAGATCAACTGGTTTAGAAAGAGACACCGTATGACTTTTTAAAGTGGAGGTCATGAGTTAGAATCTCACTAGGTGCAATATGTTCAAAGTGGTCCAAGAGTTTTACCATAGTGAGTCTTTGGGTGGTAGGTTTCCCTTGGAATGGTGGGCGAGCTGGGTCACCAACGCTATCTGTGTTCGCGGGCGTAGGTGGTCTTTTGCCAATGGATTTACCCGGGTGACCGTTGTAACAACCCGAGCGTTTGAGTCATATGAACTTCGCATTTCATATATTGTCAAACGAGTAGGTAATGAGTAAATTGTCTATTTAAAGTTTGAAGTTTTTAGATGAAATTTTTATATTATAAGAGACCGTTTGAATATAATAATATATTATATTCGAACCTGCTCCGTTTTTTATGAAACTTAGGTTGACTCGTAGAGAAAAATAAGTTCGTCACAACGACATATTTGAAATTTCATAATACGCTATATATTAAAAGTTATAAGAGAAAAGCGAGCTAAGCAGCTGAATTAATTATAATAATATAATAATATAATAAAACAAACAAACAAACAAACATACCTAGTGTATCCCGCTGAAGAGCAGGGTCTGGGAGGGGTATATGGTGGCAAGTCTTTCCTCTATCTTGAAAGATAGAGAGACCGCTTTCGAAGAGACCCCTGACTCGTTAACGAAGGCAATAACAATAAGAATCATAATACAAGGCATACAACACAAAGATAGATATCACATGAAGAATTAGATAATGCGCTCATAAAAAAACGGCATGTAACACCCAAAAAGGGTAGATGAGGAAAACTACACCTAACGTGTGGGGTCCGGCCATATGTCACCGTATACCCTTCCCACCCACAAAATCCACTAAAAGTCCTTAATTTTAATTCTACGTCTCCACTCACTTCTATCATCGATCATGTTCTCAGAAAGATGCAAGTCTATCATATCCCTCCTAATAACCTCGTCCCAAGTCAACCTAGGTCTATCTCTACTCCTCCTACCCTCTAAGCTGATGTTCTCTACTGCTTGGACAGGTGCTGCCATCGTTCTCATATTCACGTGTCCAAACCATCTTAATCTTCCCTCTCTTATTTTTTCTGTGATACAAGCCACCTCTAGCCTCTGGCAAAAGACGTCGTTTCTTATCCGATCCAATCTTGTGTGTCCACACATCCACCTCAGCATTCGCATTTCTGCGACCTCTATTTGTTTCTCGTGCGATTTCTTTATGGCCCAACAGTCTGTGCCGTATAACATAGCTGGACGTACTGCCACTCTGTATAGTTTTCCCTTTAGTTTTGCTGGGAACCTCTTATCACACAAAATTTCTGATGTTGCTCTCCACTTGCACCATTAATAATATATAATAAAATAATAATAAAATCACACTTCAATTTGCAAATTGCAATTAACGGAACCTCAGACGCTTTGAACTGCTTTGAACTCCTATCCCACATCGCCTCTCAAACACTTTCAACTCCCTTCAACTCCTTTATAAAGAAGCCTTAAGGTCGAATTTAGAACATAAGTTTCTTTGGGAACGCTCTAATATAAAGAGAATCCCGAGTTCTCAATACCCCATTGGGTGTTGCTAGTAGTCATTTTGGTACTCGAGTAGGAGCGCGAGTAGAGGAGACTCTACATCAAATTGCCGTAGATAGTTTTCAGATACGCCCTTGTTTAAGTTTATGTTTAATTATTATTATAGTCGTTATTATTATTATTATTATTATTATTATTATCATCATCATCATTATAAGTATTTGTATTAATATAGTTATTATTAATATTATTATTATCATCTTTATAGTTATTATTATTATTATAGTTGTTATTTTTATTGCTATAGTTAGTATTATTATTATTTATTATTGTTAGTGTTGTAGTTGTTATTATTATTATTATTAGAATTTAAAGTTATCATTAGGGAAGGTATTGGGTAACCCCGAGGGTTGGCTCGGGTATGATGGAAACGCTCGAGTTATGCCAACCAGTAAGGGTTGTACCAAAGGATTGGCATAGGATAAAAGAAAGTGCCCAAATAAAACCAACAAATAGAAAAAGATAACGAATCATCCCTAAAATTTGTTACTAGCTAGAATATAGCTTAAGTAATATTATTTTGCTTATAGGATAATACCTGATAGCAGTGAACCTGAGCAGACGATATCACTGACTTGATTGATTGAGATGAGTTCCTCTGAACTGTTTTTCTAAAATAGGATGTGATGTTCTGATAACTGGTAATAATTGTAGAATGACTATCAATAGCATCTGTGATATGTGGCAATGCTTGATAGGATGCTTGAGGGCTACTTGTATGATTCTGCTTTAGCCAGTGGATTTTGTATACATAGCCTGGTTATGTGAATTTATACTGTGCTTACTCTGTTCCTATCTGTTTGCCATGGCTGTATCTGCTTGATACAATAGTCAATAATAACATGTTTTGAATTTTGAAGAATGTCATGTTTATGAACTCACAAGCTTTATGCTGAGTCCCAAATGTTTTTTATTTTTATGGACACACATCCTAGGTGCCAAGTGATTGCAGGGATTGAAGATTACGAGCTAGTTTATGAGAAAATAAAGTTCTAGAATGTTGTTGAAGATTTGGATATTTAGTATAGTTAAACTGATGTAATAGTATTATCTATTATAACAGATGTATTATACGTTTTTTATGTATAATTAAAGTTAGATTTCTGCTGTGTATTCTCTGATTACTATATGTTCTGTATATCCGATGCGTAACGCTCCCCGGGGTATGCCCTGGGAGGCGGGCGTTACAACCTGTGCTTAAAAATTATTCGTTAGCCATTAAAAAAAAATACTTTAACAATCTCACCAACTAACCACATCACCAGCGACACATTCTTTACAACAATTGAGCAAAACCCAACACAATCAACGCATTCCATGTCTTCTCCATTTCAAACGTATTCAAACCACACCACATATATTGGTGCATTCGTCATTTAGTAATTATATACGTCACCAATTTGTGTTTCCTTGTGTGTGTTTTTAATTCAAAATTATATTCCTTCAACATACTTATGTTAGATTATCAAATTAAATATTCCTTGTAAGTTCTAAACATGTTTTATGGGACGTTCTCTTGCTAACTGATGTAATCCACTCATTAATTGGTAATGTTTGAATCCTGTAATGCACATATTTGATATTGTTAAAGATAGTAAAAATAAAATAAAATAGACGTCGATTATAAAAAAGTAAGTTTTAAACATAATCTATCCTAATAATTCTTTAAATCTTTTGACACATGTCATTCTTACGTTTACTCTCCCACTTATTTTTCATCCTAAACTATTTACTCTATTTTAAAAAATCAAATAACTAATTTTTAAAACTTTCTATTTCTCTCTTTATATTATAAATCTATTTTCTTCTTGAATCAATAATATTAAAAAAATATTTTTCATTAAATAAAAAAGTATTTGATTAAAAATACACTTCTTCAAAAACAGAAGTTTCTATATGAAAAACAACGAAACTAAAAATAAAATTTTATAATAAAAAAGTTTACAATACAAACCTGAAGGTTTTAACAACGAAATATAGACAAAAATGAATTTTATCAAAGCATAGTTATTTTAAAATGAAAGTTTTAGAAACAATAAATGTGTTTTATCAATCAATCAAAGTACTTACTTATACGTAATTTCAATTATATCTTATATAAAAATAATGTTTTACAATTCCTAACTCTTCATAAATAAATATTTGATATTTTTATTATTCAATATGTATAATACACGGGGTTATATCCTACTTTATAATACTCCTTTACAAAATTATTGATAGTCACCCCCACACTATTTCACACAGAAGTAAGCTTGTTAAAATTACTATTGAATTAAATTGTTTATCAAAATCAGTTGAAAAGTAACTTATAGCAAAAAACTTTTAAATATATACGATTAGGTTAGTACTCCGTGTATTACACTGATTGAATAAATAAAATATTAAATAATCATTAATAGAAATTTATAAATTATAAAATCATGTATGAAGATAAAATATGATTATACTTACGTATAAATAGCCACTTTAAATAAATAAATAATAATGTATTTTTCTTAAAGTTTTGTTTTATAAAAAATTATTGTTTTTATATATTTTGTTTTAAGAAAAATGATTAAAAAAAGTTCATTGTATTCTGTATTTTGTAAAACCTTTATTTTTAAAAAGTGTGCTTTTAGTAAAAATTAAGTTTTTAATTTGTTGAATTGTATATTTTTTAATTTGAAAATGGTATGAATAATATAATTAGTATTTGATATTATTATTGAATAGACTTAATTACACGGGTGGTCCCTGTGGTTAGGCCAGATTTCACTTTTGGTCCTTAGCTTTCTGAAACTACATGGTTGGTCCAATAGTTGGCACAAACGTAACAAACTTGATCCCTGAAGTGAATGTCCGTTAAGTTTGACCGTTAAATGCATGTAAAATGACCCAATTACCTTTTAAAATTAAATATAAAACACTAAAATAACATGTGAACCCATCTCTGCACTTCATCTTCCCCATCCCCTTTTAGCTCCGATGACCACCGCCATTACCTCGTCGGAAAACCGACCACCGCCACCACCTCGTTGGAAAACCGACCACCGCCACCACCTCGTCGGAAAACCGACCACCGCCACCACCTCCTCGGAAACCGACCACCGCCAGCACCTCGTCGGAAAACCGACCACCGCCACCATCTCTTCGGAAAACCAACCGCCACCACCACCTCGTTGTAAAACTGACCCCAAATGGGTTCTCTTTCATCCACCTTCTTGACAGATTTCACGAACCGGGTCGGGTCGAAACTCGCCGGATTGTCGATTGCATTAGTTCTGTTCCCCAATTCTACTTTGTAGCGGTGAAGGAGCTTGAAGAACACATCATTCTCCTCACGAATTAGATCATCGAGCGAATCTATGGTGGAAATCAAGTTGAATATGAACAAAAGGTCGGATTTTGAAGGTAAACCCGACCGGTGGAAGGTTCGTAAGAACAATTTGAGTTCTTTAGGAGTTACGAGCTCTGAAACGTGACAGATTACGAGGTCATTCATGGCGGTGGTGCCTCTGCTGTACAGAGTCCCCAAGCCCTGTAACGCAGGTGAATTGGGTCTCGATTTGGGTGGATTTTGAACGAGAAAGCGTCGGTATTGGTGGAGATTGTGGTGAGATGAGATGAAATCGTTGTTGGGTTCGAAGGATGAGAGCGTGAAGACGAGAAGAGTGAGAAAGATCAGCAGAGCACAAACGGAGATTATGGATTGAGCTCTGGTGAATATATGGCTTGAATTTGTGCGTTTGAGGATGGAGTTGATTGCAGGAGTTTTGAATGGGGATGATGATGATGATGAAGGTGTTGAAGAAGTGCAATGTTGTTCTGTTATTCAATGGATTCTCGTGGGTGTTGCTTGGGTTTTGTTTCTACTGTTTACTTTGAAGAAAACTGTGATCTCATTAAAGAAAGCTAAAGTTCTTATTTTAATTATTCTAAAGTGGCAATGGGTATTTTAGTCATTTTAAAAAGTTTAACAGTCAAAGTTAACGGACATCCACTTCAGGAATCAAGTTTGTTACGTTTGTGCCAACTATTAGACCAACCTTGTAATTTCTAAGAGTTAGGGACCAAAAGTAAAATCAGACCCAACCACAAGGACCACCCGTGTAATTAAGTCTATTAAATATAAAAAGAAAATGAGAAAGTTGGTATGATGAGGCCTATAATTGTGTCACATTTTATCTTAATTTTTCTTTTTTACATACAGACATGCAGATAGATAGGCTAGAAGCTTACTCTTTAAATGGATTATAGTTAGTAATAAGCACGAATAGTTAAAGTACGGTATTTTAATAAAAGATATAAATAAAATTATATATTCGTAATAGTTTAAGAAATAAAGCAGTTATACTATTTTTTTAACTTTATTATATAAATAGTTCCATTTTAAACCTTCGTTTTAAGTTTTTTCTATTTAAATTATTTTTTTATAAAAATCTTTTTTATTAAAAAATTCTGGTTTGTAATTATTCTAGTTGTTTTAAAGAAATTTTTTACCTTGTTTATAATTTTTTTTATAAAAAAGGACTATTTTGTTTAAAAAAGGTTTAGTGTTTTAGAAAATTTCATATCATATAAAAAATATAATTTCTATTTTAATAAAAGATGTGGTTTTAATTTCATTGATAGATTCATTTAAAAAAAGATAGTTTCATTTTAAAAATTATAGATGAGATAGAGAAATGTAGCAATTAATAAATGAATTTTAATAAGAAAAAGAAATTAGTTTGAGTGTTTAAATTACCGTAATACAATTTTCGAGGGAAAAATAATGCGAGAATATCTAAAAAAAGAAAAATTAACAAAAAGATAAGTTAAAGAATAAAAAATAACAATTGAAACATTGTTTTACTAGACACTTGACAATTTATATTTTTAGTATTTGATTTCGTATGACACTATAACACAAATCCTTTAATTCATCATCTTTGACAATTGGTACGGCAAATCTTCGTTATTTTTCAATTCCCCATTGTCATCAAAACCCTAATTCTTTGAATCACAGTAAGGGAGGAGGGGGTGGTGGCCGAAAGGCGATTTGGGTATGGCCTACCCGGGCAGGCACATCGCCGCCACTAAGGCTTTAAACGAGCCGAGCAGTGGCGAGCTAGGATGGGTTCGAGCTCGAGCTCGAAGCTTATCAAGCCGAGCCAAGTCGGCTCGAAAATTTTAACGAGCTCAATTTAAAATTTTATTTCACATTAATTTATATGAAAACATAAAAAATATATATTAGGACTTTTACCTTTTATTGAATACTCCGTGACAAGATCATTATTTTAAATATAAATAAATTAGGACTTTTAGCCACGAGCCGAGCTCGAAACGAGCTAACCCTGGCTCGAGTTCGGCTCGTTTAGAATTCAAGCCGAGCCGAGCCGGCTCGTTTGGATATGAGTTTTTTTCGAGCCGAGCTTTTTCGAGTTTTTCTCGAGCGAACTTTGAGCCACGAACTTTTTGTACAGCCTAGCCGCCACCCTCTCGGGTAGGTACCCGGGTACCCTGGGTCGGCTAAAAATGGCCGTTGGAGGCCATAAAAAATTTTACGCTATAAATATTCACATACATATACAATATTATCTACACAAACTCAAATAAAATCATACAAACACAACAATTACAAAAACACCATCAATCATGTCTGACGAGTATCCAATATTATACATTCACGAAAACAAAATAGATTCAAATATTTTTAAATATGTAATGCTTTATTTTTAATTATTATACTTTTATTTTTTAATAAAATAAATTATTTTTTAAATTATTTTAATATTAAAAGAAAAATTCCAAGGTAATTCAGGTTGATATTTTATTATTTTTAGCTTTTTGAATATTTTAATGTAATTCAAGTACATAACAAGTACGTGCTTGATGAATTTCAGATAGCGCGGGTACTCTATATCCACTCCTCCCTAAAGTGTGCAATAATGTCGTATTCTTACACAGCTAAAAAAGCGTTTGTGGCTCACAAATCACGTGGGTAGATGACAAATTGTGATCAACGGATTAAACAAATCTCGCAAAAACAATCAAAGGCAATCGATCAAGTGTGTTACTGTGTATACAAGCGAACTCGAAGAACTGAAGATGCCAAAGAAGAGTTTCATGAGTTCAATTTCTTCTCCGAAGGTTGATGTCATCGTCGATATGGGAAATCCCCTTTTGAATCACACCGTTGATGGGTTCTTGAAGATCGGAACTGTTCGTTTTCATAATTGTTTGCCCTAATTTATTCACTGTTTTATGTTCTTCACATCACAGTTAGGTCAATTGTTCATGTTTCAGGTTTCTGCTGCAAAAGTAGCTGCTGAGGAGACTTACCACATGGTGAAAAGAGGTTTTTTTTCGTTTGATTTGAATTCACATTGATTGTTGTTTAGTGTTAAAGTTAATTGATGAAAGTGAAATGCTGTATTACTGTGATGAGTCGTTATGGGTTGCTTAATGCTTGTAATATGGCCATTGATGGCGCTTTGAAGCTTTCTGTTGTAGTAATTTATGCTGTTACTCAACAGCCATTGATCTCCATGGTTCATCTTCATATACATTATCTGCCTGCGTTGCTCTTTAGCTTAATAATTTGTTTGAACCAAAACTGAAATTTGATTATATTTATTGTTTCAGGGAGTGTATCAAAACATAACTTTCAGAACTCGGTAAGTACCGAGGTCTCTATAGATCTTTCTGTTTTATTTGTTACGGATCTAGATTGGAACATTCTTGATATATGCTTATGTTGTCGTGTTGTTTATCTTCTGCAAGATATTCTCCGATTATTTTGGCATTGCCAAATGTTTCATTTCTGTATAGGTATGGAAATTTTGGGAAAACCAGAACTCTAACAACTGTTATTATTGCAGTTAAAGAAGATGTGTAAAGAAGGTGCATACTGGGGTAAGTTTCTTTACGTGAAAAGTTTTAATGATACAACTCTATTGTGCTTATTAGGAATTAAGCCATCTAATAATGAACTACTGTTCCACTAAATCACTCAAGTTTCTTTTAACTACATAAGCAACTCAAGTTTCAATATTGTTTCATTGTCGTGAAATGCCTCATAAATGGTTGAAACTAAGCTACCTAAATGAAGTAGTTTTGAAACTTGGCTATTATTTAGTGATTAATTTTTCAACCTTAATCTAAAGTAACAGGTAAATGTGAAAAAAGAAGTCACTAAAAGGTAACAACTAAGTTCATACTTGTTCCATCTGCGTCATTCCATTTAACTGATTTTGAAAAATTTCACAACAATGGAATAATATTAAGACTTGAGTTACTTTTGTATTTACATAGTTTGAGCGAATTCACTGGCACAATATTGAAACTTGGTTACTGTTTCATGATTTTATCCCTTCTTTTTATTTGTAACCGAATATTAATTTCATCCCACCTTAACAGGAGCTATAGCTGGAGTATATGTTGGAATGGAGTATGGCGTTGAGAGAGTACGTGGCACCAGAGATTGGGTAAAGTTAACAATTTTATGACCTGTTTTATGATGGTTCACTGTGTGTTATGTTCCCTTGGTTACACATTTTATTTTAAAACATGCGCACATACACAGTAGGTTCACTGGTGGTTTATGCCAACTATCTTACTTCCCATTATTTTGGAATACTAACTTGTATAAATCACATTATTGGGATCTAATGTCGTTTCCAACGCTACAGAAGAACGCAATGATCGGTGGTGCAGTGACTGGAGCCCTTGTATCAGCAGCCAGCAGCAACAAAAGAGACAAAATCATAATGGATGCCATCACAGGAAGTGCGGTTGCAACTGCTGCTGAGTTCATCAGTTATCTTACTTAAATGTTTATGAACGACACGTTTTGGTATTACAAGATTCATCGGAATTCTCCAAGTAAGCTTTCTATAGAAGATGCAAAGTTTCTTAGAAAGCTGAATGGATTTCGCATCACTTTAGTAACAAATATGTGATATTCTTAGCTGCTGATAAAAGTAGTCAAAGTTAATAAGTTTGTTTACATGACCTTACTAGATGATAATATTGTGATGTTTGATTCAAAATGTGGTTTAATACAATTGTCAATTTACTATTCCAGTTGAGCAATGATAGATTTAAGATTAACATATTGCCAATGTTTTAGGGGTGTAAATGGGTCGTGCTTGCCATCAAACCTGAACTTGCCTGAAAATTTGACACAAACTGATAATTTGGGAGAGAGACATGAACCTAAACACAACACAAGTTTTGACTGACACTAACACGACCTGTTTTCATCCGATTATTATTTTATATTATTCTTTTGCATATTAATACTCTAAAATCAGAAATTTACAACCAAAATATCAATTGTATCTTAAATTAAAGCGGTTAGACAGGTCCACCCGTGAACCCACTAGGTCCACAAGAACATAACTCAATTAACCAAGCGTGTTTGTGGGTTTAACCTGAAATTGACTTTAGAGTTAACCCAAAGTCATGAACCTCGTGTCCAGTCTGTGTTTTGTTGGAAATTCAAACGTATAGTGCACAACATATGTTGATGTTATCTTCTGATACAATAAAGAGGAAGACATGGAGGTAGAATTAGAAGAGGGTTGGATATCTAACAAGAAGTATACCTTCAAGCATGAACCTTTTTATTTATTTATTTTTTTAAGCGACTAATTGGATCACTGATTGGCCAGATCATCTCCATTACTTAATTTCAGAACCTTGGGACACTAGACTGACACATCCCAAAGGAAGGCTCGTACATCAGTCTGTATTCATCAGTACTGACTCCTGAAGCTGAGACCACTCTCAGGAGTAAAACCACCATAGGCAAGAAAACCTTCTGGTTCAACCTAACTTCTATTTTTTGTCCCAAGTAAAACTTGAACCCAAAATCTTTATATATTTTTATTAAAGTCTTGAGATACCTTATCTCAACAACTTGAGCTAAGGATCATATGTACCTTTTTTTTTTATCTATTCCTTGAATTTTAGCTGGTGTATTGAATATGAATTATACTATCAGAAGGAGAATAATAAACAATTAAAAAAATTAAAACATTGTATTTATGTGTATTTAGGTCTTTTTCATACATTTGCGCCCCATGGTGTTAAGTATACGCAGAGGGTTAAAAGTCTTAACACCACGTGAGAGGAGGGGGGAGCTATTAAAACTTAAGACGGTGGGTGCGAATGCTTTAGCGAGTGTTAAGTGAATTCCGCCAATTTTCCCATCTCCACAAAATCCAAACATTTGTGTATGTTATCATGTTTTTATTTATTTATTTATTTCTTTGGGGGTTTGGGGGTTGGGGGGGGGGGGGGGTTAAAATTTCCTTGGGTGAGGCCAGCGAATCAAGTAAAGCGAGTTGGGGGTTGGGGGTTGGGGGTGCATAGTGGTAAGAGGATTTTAAAATTCTTTCTTAATGTTTGCAGGATTTCTCAAACAAGTTGTCAACCTTGTTTCTTATTAAGATATGAGTTGGGGGTTGGGGGTGCATAGTGGTAAGAGGATTTACAATTCTTTCTTCATCGACATTCTTGTATATTAAAAAAATCACTATTTTTTAATTTATCTCTCTTATTTTAAAACCTTACACGTTTAATTCCTCATATTTTTCCTATCTCAACTAAATAATATTTAATTTTTAAAATATTTTTTTTCTTTCTTTCATTCGCATCTATTTATAAAATATAATTAAAAAAATATGATAATATATAGTGAACCCATATGTTTGGGGATGAGACTATTTTCCCTAAGATATATAGATGCGGTATAGGAATGTATAATCGTATGAAACTATGAACTGAATATTTTATTTATATTTTTATACTTTAAGGATAATGATGTAGATGGGAGATAGTTGAGAATGTTTTAAATAGATAGAAGTTTAAAGTGAGTGGTTGTTGGTTTGAGTCTTGAAGATATCCGAATTATTTAGTTGTTGTCCATAGTATATTAGATTTGTAAGTGTTAGATGTTAAAAAATTATATTAATGTATCAATTATTAGCCAAATGGTTTGTTAAAGCGCTTGAAGAACCAAAAGTTATCCAACTTTTAAAAAAGTGGAGTACTGCCAAAATAGCACTTCTTGACCATGCATCGGTCGATCGTGGATGTGTCTTGATATGTCTGCCCACTGTTTGAAAAATCTTTTTTAAAATATCTAAGGTGTTGTTTGTTTTTTATGCAGGTTTTTTATGCAGGAAAACGTCTGCAGTCTGCGGACCTCTTTCCTCACTTCAGCATTTTCTTAAATCTGATTTAAATTCTATAATCAAGATTATAATCAAGACACAAATATTAAGATTAAGACCCCAATATCTATAATAAAAAATAAAGAAAAAACAAAAGGAGAAGTGTTGTTTTAGAAAGTTTATGAAACCGGTTCATGAATCTTTTAGAAAGTTTTTTACATGTGATGTGTATGAAACCGGTTAGACGGAGGAATGAGATAGTGAGCAATATTAACGGAAAATATACACTGTATCTAGGCGCTTCTTGCTCCTATGTACATTACGGATTACATATTTCTTCGAGTCACAGCAATTTGCTAGTGAAATAGAATTTATGGTCCTCTTAGTGATGTGCTCTATTCCATCCTTAAGACAGCGTTTGGAATGGAGTAATGAAGGACAGAATGAAATGAATCATTAAAGGTTTACGGAAAAAAAACATGTTTGGTTGGTAAAGGTAATGAAATGAACTATTACATAGTTGATTCTATTCATCAAATTCATTCCATCTAGTCCCCCTTCTTTTTTTCATTACATCCCTTCTTGTCACCAACACCACCCCTCACCAACCACAACAATCACCACAGGCCACCAAGACCGGCCGCCGCCACCTCCGGGGGCCTCCACCGGCCACCGTCACAGCCGGGGGCCTCCACCGGCCACCGCCGCCTCCGGGGGCCTCCACCGGCCACCGCCGCCTCCGGGGGCCTCCTCCGGCCACCGCCGCCGCCGGGGGCCTCCACCGGCCGCCGCCGCCGCCGGGGCCACCACCGGCCGCCGCCGCCGCCGGGGGCCACCACCGGCCGCCGCCGCCGCCGGGGCCACCACCGGGCGCCGCCGCCGCCGGGGGCCTCCACCGGCCACCCCCTCCGCCCGGGGCCTCCACCCGCCACCGCCGCCGCCGGGAGCCACCACCGCCGCCGCCGCCGCCGGAAACCTCCACCGGCCACCGTCACCACCATAACTACTTTCACATATCATTTTTTTCGTTTTTTCATACGTAATAAACAACACAAAGTAATAATTATTTTCATTCTTAAAGGGTAACCAAACAAAAGTATGGAATGTAATGATTCATTTCATTATCTCATTCATTCCATTCTTTCATCCATTTAGTTCTCTCATCCATTCCATTCTCTCATCCATTCAATTCTCTCATCCATTCAATTCTCTCATCCATTCCATTCTCTCATCCATTTCATTCTCTCATTCATTCCTTTCCTTTATTCATTCATTACCCCATACCAAAAAAATCCTAAGACTTCCATGGTCATTTCTACCGCATGTGATTACAATACACAATTGAATTCTTCAAATTAAGTATCACGGTGGTTCTCTCGACCCTAGTAACAAAGTCATTTTATACACAGCTCAATTTTACTATATGAATACATACCTGTTTATAACATTGGGTTTTAAAACTCGAAAATTAAAATAGACGGTAATGATCTGAAACCAGACGATTAGAAAATATGTTGACTAACGACTCTATGATTCACTTGTTTTACAAATTAAAACCGCTTTTATTAGGTTTATAAAACATTTTTTTATAATAATAACTACTTTACTTTTAAACTAGATTTTTTGCCCCGCCCGTTGTGCGGGGTCTTTCGTCATGATCCCAAATATCAAAACGCAAATGTCAAACAAAATGTAACGGTTACCATTCCAATGTAAAATCCTAAATCATGTAGAAAGGTAAAACAAACCTGCCGCCACGACTCTCACTCCGTCGATAACCTTAACGGCTACTTCATCGTAATTCGTAAAAGTGAAAAAATAATTTTATCGAGCCCAAAGAAATATAAGAAAAACAAAACAAATCACAAAATAAAAATAGAAAAAAAGTTACATAACTAAACTCTAGCAAGCCCAATTCATGTTTACAAAACATGTGTTTGAGTCGAAAAAAAAATACAAAACCAAAAGAAAAAAAAAAGGAAAAAAAGTTGCTACCTAGACTTGAACCCAAACATATTAAGTTATAACATGATATACTTATCACCATTTTAATTAATAATCTATTAAAATAATAATCTATTGTCTTTTAACTTTTCTATTAAAAAAAAACTAATAGGCAGCTGTCACGCAATACTGTCCTCTATTTGTGTTTTAAAGTATAGTAATAATAATAATAATAATAACAAATGAACAACCATGATTTATTTATTTATGGGCTAGTTAGTTGGCCTAATAAACGTACATTTGGGTTCCATATCTATGCTACCTACCTTGTAATAGAAATTTTTAAAGCAATTGTGTTATGAACAAACAAAATTATATTCCTTTTAAATATCTATGCTACCTTATAATAGAACAAGGGGGTAATGTGACAACCCGAATTTTTCGATAATACTATTTAAATTAACTTTCTCCGTTTATCGCGAATTAGTCTATTTTACTACTTTGTAAGAATAATAATAATAAAATAATGATAAAGTTAATAATAATAATAAAAGCGCTCGTTAGAGGAAAACGCGTAAAACCGATAACGTGTCGATTTCGCGGTATCGTTTAACTGTTCGGTACGTTTTAAATACGATAAAATTATTAATCTCTGATTATTTATGACGTTTCCATAACCGAATCTAACGATAAATGAAATTTATTACGCCACACAAAAAAATTTAATCAGACGCGTTACGAACCGACCTGTTAACGAACCCATTCATTTAAACCTACTATATAAACAAATGATTATTCATTTTAGGGTTTTAAAACCCAAAATCAGAGAGAGAGAACAGGGCAGCCGCGACCCTTCTCCCCCTTCTCCCCTGCGATTTCCGATCCTCCGGCCACCGGCGACTCCTCCGGCGAGTGGCACGCAAATCCGGACTCCCCTCGACATCCCGATCACTGTAGTGGTCTTTAATTTCTACTACACGCGACCAAGCCACGGGAATCGAAGGCGAAAGAATCGGTCGTAGGTCGGTTTGGAAGATGGTGGTCGATTTGGTGATGGGTGTCGATCGAGGACGGTTGCTCCGGCTGTGGTTATCGGTCGCGATGACGATGGTAGTAGATGGATAGTCGCGGCGGTGCTGATTGTGGTGATGGAAGTTTGTGGTGGTCGTGATTAGGGAGGTCGACCATAGGGCATGGTCACGTTCGATTGAAGGTAAAGTTTGTACGGGGGAGCATTTAGGGTTTCTTATTCGCCTTTTGGGAGTAGAAGCCATTGTTGTTTTGAACTTGATCGATGTGAGCTCACATTGGATGCTTTCATCTTCTTTAATAGAAATGAAGATGGTGGTGTAGTGTATGGATTTGGGAATCGATGATGTGGATCTGGTGGTTGTGCGACGATGATGGATCTGGCGATGATGAAGATGGAAGATGTTGATACGGTGGAGGCGGCGGCGGTGGAGGCGGCGGATGACGACGGTGGAGAAGGGCCGGCGGTGGAGGAGGGCCGGCGGTGGAGGAGGCCCGGCGGTGGAGGAGCGCCGTCGGTGGAGATTGTTACTGTAGTACTGTAGCTAAAGTTTATATCTTTAATATATATTATAATGCCACCTAGTGTTGTATGG
This sequence comes from Flaveria linearis, assembly GCA_024085815.1. Taxonomy (NCBI): domain Eukaryota; kingdom Viridiplantae; phylum Streptophyta; class Magnoliopsida; order Asterales; family Asteraceae; genus Flaveria; species Flaveria linearis. The sequence goes on along the minus strand of CM044014.1, from coordinate 22,795,286 downwards.
ATTTTAAGGCAATCATGGAAGCCACTAGCCACAAGACCATTGGTGTTTATAAATCAGACACACCAATTTTTGTTTCATACAAAGTCATTACTCCATAAATACACAAAAGCATTCAAATACACCATAAACATACCACTTAATATAACACAGAACCACCATTTATAGTAGCCATGTAACCAACATATATAAACCTAAAAACCAAACCCAAACCGAACCACCCAACTAGGTTAAGGTACTATTAGAAAGAGTTCTGGTTCTTATTTTTCAAACACTAGAAACATAAGACACATCACAAGATTGATGTAATTTATATGGATCATCTCCCCTAACAGTTGCAAGGATCACACTTGCAGTTTGCTCCACACTTGCAGGTCTTTGCACCTTCACTTACAAAGCTAGCATCACTTCCATCATCATACCTTCATATAATAATCATACATATTTAGCCCTCAATTTCAACAAAATTAATTGAATCTAGGCCCCATAGTGTATCAATTTCAAGTAATTTTAACAAAAAACAGTCTTAAACTCACTGATCCGGCCGGTTAAATGATGCAAGATTTACTATCCAGATTGGATTGTTTTCTTAGAACGGTAAACTTACACACCCTCTAATCGTACTCTAAGTATGTACAAAATTGTTTGATCATAATGCAAGATTTACTACAAAGTATCGTTTTACTTTTTCCTACACACCCTTTAGTCATGCTTTAAGTCCATATAAAATTATATGATGTTCGAAGATTTACTATACAAAGTCTTTTTACATTCTTCTAGAACTGTTAACTCACCCATTCTTTGATTTTACTCTTAAGTTTATATAGATTATCGTGTTACTTTTTAAAGGATCCTGATATAAAGACATAAATTAACATCCCCTGTACGTCGCGTATGGGTCCATATGCGACGTATAGGGTCGAATACACACTGAAAATAGGAAAATGCAGGACCTGTCAAGAGCTATACGTCTCATTTAGTCCTATACGACCCCTATACGACACATATAAGGCTATACAATGCGTATAACAAATTTCAACACTGACTACCAGGAAATATTCAGGGGTTGTCAGAGGGATTATACGCCCCGTATAGGCTATATGACCCCCTATACAAAACTTATGGACTATACGACCAGTATAGAAATTTTAAGACGTTAATTTAAAATATTGGGGTTTCCAAATAACCAAACCCTTTTTAAAAGGGTTAACTCAGACGCATATAATTCTACTTTTAAAACTACATCTTTGACTCACTGGACTTAAACCCTTAACCACACGAGAAGTGCACCTTTTCTACACACATTGGTACCGTTGAGGTACAAATCATTTTACTTACATCTTCTTTGGCGCAACGCCGTCGACTATCATGGTGGCAGTGGTGGAGGTCTCGATGTCAGGATACATCCCGCATCTGCCAACAAAAAGCTCAGTTTTCTTCGAATTCATATCAAAATTTCATCAAAACGAACACTAAAGCAAAAGATCTACTCAATAACCTTAAACAAGTCATACAAACTAATTAACAAACAGACTTTCATTTTTATCAAAACTTGAAGATTATTTACCCGTTGCAACCACTGCCGCAAGAGCAGCTTGAGCCACACCCACACTTCCCACCACAGCAAGACATGATTCGATTGATTTGAAAGGGGTTTGATCGGAATTGATAGAGTTGGTGGTTTGATGGTGTGATCATTGGGTTGTATTTATGGAAAGAAAGGGTTGTACAGAGGGATTTTGCACCGTACACGTGTATGGATGTTGATCAACTGTCACAATCAGTTTCCTGATAATGTTGCATGAGAGTTTTCGGCTATAAAGCTAGCATTATTGTTGAAATTGATGGATGATCATAAAAGTTAACGGAGTTTTAAAAAAAAAAAACGTAAATTACCATTTGCATCCCTGACGTTTTCCCATTTTAACCACTTGCGTCCCTGCAGTTTCAGAGTCTCGATTTGCCCCCTAACGTTTCCTTTTTATCTCCATTTGAGTCCAAAACACTAACGGCGTTAGATTTTTCCGTTAGTTTTTATAAAATGACAAAAATACCCTTGTAATTTCAGGGATGCAAAATGTAAATTTACTCTTAAATAAAACCCCTATCCCATCCCTCCCTTCTATCTTCTCTCTCTCTCTATCTCTTCTTTCTTCACTGACAGCGGTGGTGGTGGTGATGGGTCACGATGGTGGTGATGGGGTTCGCGATGGTGGTGATGGGGTTCGCGATGGTGGTGATGGGGGGATGCGGTGGTAGTGCTGATGGGGGGCTACGGTGGTGGTGGTGATGGGGGCTGCGGTGGTGGTGGTGATGGGGGGCTGCGGTGGTGGTGGTGATGGGGGGCTGCGGTGGTGGTGGTGATGGGGGGCTGCGGTGGTGGTGGTGATAGGGGCTCCGCCCAACTCCGGCAACCCACCGCCGGATTTCCCCTCCGACGCCACCCACATCTTTCCCTATTTCTTGATCACCAAACCCCCTAAATCTTTCCCTGAGCTCCGATCTAATCGAACTCATCTTCTCCCACCTCCCCCTCTGATTACTCATCTATTGCTCCGCCGTCTGCAAGCTCTGGCACTCCGTTGCCACCGCCGCACCACCGTCCTCCGCCACCACCACCCCATGGTTTTTCTTCTACGGCCGAAACCACATCTTCGACGAAAAGAACCAAGCATCCGCATTCGACCCACATGCCAACGAATGGATCAAACTCCCTTCAACCTTCTTCCCCAATTCAATCTCACAAGAATCCTCCTTCATCGGCTCTGGTGGCTTCTTCACCACCGCCACTAACAACTTCAGCTTTTCCCCAATTCTAAAACCCTCGTGGATCGAAACAACCCCCTTAAAATTCTCCCAATTAAACCCTCTCATCAGTGTCATCAACCCTACTATTCAATCCCTAATTTGCCCCCAAATCATCGTCGTCGGTGGAGTCAGCTTCATCAATGGGAGTGTTGGTGGTGAAGAAGAAGATGGATGGATGGGTCCCACAATGTTTATTTTTTTTTTAATTAAAGGGTAATTTTGTCTTTTCAACAATAATTTTAACAGAAAAATTAACAGCGTTAGTCATATGGACTCAAATGGAGATAAAAATTAAACGATAAAGACTCAAATGAAGATAACATAAAACGTTAGGGGGCAGACGGCAATTTTGAAACAACAGGGACGCAAACGGTTAAAATGAGAAAACGTCAGGAACGCAAATGGTAATTTACTCTAAAAAAAAGATGTTGGTTGAAAAAATATTTATTAAAATGGGTGATTTAAAAATATTTATTAAAATGAGTGTTTATTTTTTTATATCTATATTTTTTATTAATATATGATTGACATACTATGTTTTCCTCACTATCATTAATATTTTATGGTATATAATTTTTTTTAAATATTAAAGTAATTCTTTGTCCTCCTAATTTTTGTTTTAAATTTGTGAAGAACATTAATGAGTCGATTTTATTGATAGTTTCAATTTTGTTTGCATTTAATATCAAAACCTGTTGGGAGTTTTTGAGTTTTTTTTAAAAAGGTGTTGGTGGAAAAAACATTTATCAAAACGGATGATTTGAAAAATATTTATTAAAATGGGTGTTTTCTTTTTATATTTATATTTTTATTAATATATGATTGACATACTATGTTTTCCTCTCTATCATTAATATTTTATGGTATATAAAATTTTTTTAAACTTCATTAATCAACGTACAAATTATTTGTATGTTGCTGAAAACAAAAAAATAATTATCCATTTATTACTCTTACATGGTATAATCTATTTAAACTATTTTTCCTACTATAATTCACCAATTTTATACTTTTATGTATTTGACTTCATAGAGAGCTTATATGACAATTATCTTTTTTCTTATTAAATATATTAAAGTAATTCTTTGTACTCCTTATTATTTTTTTAAATTTGATGTGAAGAACATTAATGAATCGATTTTATCTGATATTTTCAATTTTTTTGTATTTTATGTTAAAACCGCTCAAGTTTTAATGTTTGTTTAGTATTTTTCTATTCATCTTAATACAATTTTGAAGTTTTGTAGATGGTTTTTGGTTGTATTTAACATGATTTGATTAAAAAATAAATATAAAATAAATATGACAGTTAAAGAAAATATTACGAGTTGATTGAGGAAAACATGAAAAATAATAATATAAAAATAATAATATGTTGATATAATAAAAAAGTAGAAAGAAAAGATTTATTATACATTAATTGAAAATAAAAAAATAAAGAAAACACCTATTTTTGATAAATATTTTTTAAATCATCCATTTTGATAAATAATTTTTCCACCTACACCTTTTTGAAGAAAAACTCAAGTTAATCTGGTAAAGTTTGATTATGTATTAAAAAAATAAATGTAAACTGTAAATAACAGAAGTTCCCAAAACTCTTATTTGAAAATGATTTAACGGTACGTCCGGTCGACAGTTGGAACTTTATCAGTTGATCTGACCATATTCGCATAACACGATACCCATAATAGTAGTTGTAACGCCACAGTTGACCTACAAGTATGAAAATATCACTTGGGTTTTATGTGTCAAACTTTCGTGGAAATGATTAAGCATGTCGTAAGTGTTAGATACAACGCTTTAAGCGTGCCAACATTTGTGTTTATGTTTGCATTAACCCACGGAAACTTGTTTGCGTGTTTGCGTTTGTGGTATATATGCATGACACCATTTTATGTTTCGTGTGATCATGTTTGGGTTCATGTCACGTTCTCGATATATGTCGAGTTTGACCCATAACCCGTAAATACAATTTATTTAACACCTCTATAAAGTGATATATTAAAGGGTTAATAAACTTTATCAGCCAACTTGAGCTACATTTGTTTGAATAGTAAAAATAAATATGATTGAGTCATCCTCTAGTGCGTTCCAGTTTATGACTTTTTATTCTGTATTAAAAAAATATGGGGCACACCTAACTTTCTAAAAAAGGCATCTCCTTTTTCATTAAATCAATCTTATCCATCAACTTTGAGCTGTATATAATTGTTTAACAAATCTTTCATAATAATTAGTTACATTTTACCCAGGTTCACAAAAAAACACATCGAAAGTAATGTAAAAGTTTTCGAGTTCACAAATTCAGTATTTTTTACACGCATGTTTATAATTATTTAAATAAAGAAATTTAAATTAAAAGAATAGTAGAAAAGCAAAAGAAGCACAAAAAAAATAAAGTTGAACGTAGAGTTTGAACAGCGATCCAATTGATGGAAAGCCTTTGGAAGCTAACAAAATCTCCTTGCTCTAGACTCTTTTAGTTACACCTTTTGAAAACTAACTATGGTGATTTTTGTTTCTGAAAAGGTAAAACGTCTGCAGTCTGCAGATCACATCTGCAGACATCTGTAGGAGAAGAGGTGAACCAAACCTCTGCAGCCTGTATTAAAAATACTGTTTGTTTTGTAACGTCTGCAGACTGCTGAAATTAAAATAAATTATTAAAAGAGTTATACAATGCTGAATTAATATAAATTAAGCCACAACAACATTTTTTAGATCATTCATTCCAACTCAGTTGATGTTTGTCTACACTCTACCCATTGTACAACCCCTAAAGCACAACGTACAACTCCAACCCTATTTCTCCCCCTTTCACACACCCACCATTTACACCACCCTCACACACAAACACCATAACACACACACACACGCACTTCAATTTGCTTCACACACACTGAATCTCCATCAGAATCAATTATTCAATTCATTCATGTCTGTTGATTTGAAGGATTACGACACGTTGATTCCTGTGAATCAAAGTCAAAATCAAGAGCAAAATCAGAATTGGAATCGGAATCAGAATCAATCAATGGATTCCGCTGCGGAATCGGCGTTTTTTGGCTCGTGGAGTTCGTCTTCTTCGTCTTCGTTCTTAACTACCTCCTTTGGATCGGAGCTTGATTCGAACGATGCAGATCTAGACGACGGTGGCAGCGGTGGTGGAGATGATGACGAGTTCATTGCTCAGTTAACTCGGAGAATGGCGGATTACATGCTTGAAGAGGACGACAACACCGGAGGAGATGATAATCAATCGTTGAAGCAATTGGGTATTTGGGGAAGAGGGGTATTGAGGTTGAAATGAACTGGGAAGAGGTTAGAAAAGGTGCGAAGACATTGTTCCACCTCTTCTCCAAGAAGAGGTCACGCAGACGTTTTTTAATGAAATGTCTTAAAAAAAACACTCTGCAGACCTCAAACATCTGTCCGCCTCTTTTTGGCGCAGACAAAAGAGCTTTAGAAGCTCTTTTTCTAAAAAACAAACACTACCTATGTAACCAAGACAAATTTCCAAAAAAGAAAAGAAAAGTGAAGTTTAAAGCCACCGACCTTTGCAATTAAGTTATATATAATTTTAAGAGCTCTGAAGATTGTCCACCAACGGCTTCCTTCCACCTGTGAGCTTCTTTCGCTGGGTTTTAGATTTTTGTAGATTAGTATTATACTTTATCAAGGTTTATACAAGAAAAATAAAAAATTATATATAGTTAGATTCAAAAGTTTTAGAAATTTATCTTCTTATTAGTCCAAACTCCAAAAGAGGCAACTAAGTAGGAAGGTAAGACCATCACAAGGGAATCTCTAAGACGTTGATGTGAAGGAGAAGAGCAATGAATGGATCGGGGTTCACAAGGAAAGTTCATATAAAAAGACTGTCAACTGGCAGAAATATCTAAACGTATATTTTATATTATGTCGCCTGATGTTGTATCGTAATATATCATATCATTTCATGTAGTGTCTTATTATATAATAACAAATACTATAAAAACTAAATTATGTCACATTCCATCCAAATAAGAAGGTTCTTGAAGTGTACTCTATATTAACAAATGTTATCGCTGTATATACACATAGATACGTTAAGATCGTAAGTCGTAACGTTTTGCATTTCTCAATCACAATTTGCATGCGATGATGTCTTTTTGTTTTAATGTGGTACTTGCTTAACATCGTTTTTTGTCATTTCATTTGTGACAATTAATGCAACAATAGACTTTTGATTCAGAAAATGAAATTTGTTTAATTAAAAAGGAAAATAAAATATTTATTATTTGATAATAGATTGTTAATTTGCAATTATACGACATATCACTTTATATTTGTTTTTATGATTATGAATTATCCTTATAGCTTTTAATTGGATGCCACCTTATACTTAATTCTATAACTAAATTATTTATTTTTAATACACTATTTTTTACAACAGTGAGCCTTTGCGTGGTGGGTTTCTATAATACCCGTAAAAATAATAATAATAATAATAATAATAATAATAATAATAATAATAATAATAATAATAATAATAATAATAATAATAATAATAATACTAAAAGTGCAGGGGGTGATTTTACCATTTTTAAAACTTAAATTAATAAGTTTTGTGCATAAATAAAACAAACACTAATCTACAGGGACCAAATGTGTAATTTCTGTTTTTACCCAGCCCCATCCCCCGTTTTCCCGATTACTTCGCCGGCCACTGTTCCGGCCAAAGCCGCGAACTCCGGCGACCCTAAACAACCAATTTTAAATCGATTTCAGTTCAATTAATTGTTCCCGACACATTCGAGTGGGTGTTTCGAACCTGTTTCCACCTTAATTTGAATAATCGAGTGACCTACCCACTAAAACACTTTCAACCGAAAGTGTTCGGCCGACACCCACTACGATCGCATAATAAACAAACAAATTAATCAAATTAGTGGCGCACACATAACCATTTAATCGTTTTAAACATTCCATTGAGTCCATTTCGTCTGAAAATCACACGAAGCACACCTACGATTCAACCATTTAGCCGCGACCTGCAACTTAGTCGAGGACCTGGTTCCGAGGCTTTAAACTCACAATAGATAGAGGGCATTCGATCCTTTAATCCATTGAAAGCTTCCTGTAAGAGGAATTTGAATATCATTAGCATTTGGATAGCAATTGATCTTCATCCCTGTCGCGACTGTTCATCGTGGGGTTCACCATCGATTCGACTACTTCTGGTAAAATTAAACACATCCATAAACTCGATTTCACATGGGGAATCAAAGCCCCATGTTTATTTCGTTGATCAGTATCGTTTTGTACTCCAATTTGATTCAAATTGAAACTAGGGTTCTTGGGGATTTGGGAATTGCTTTGGCTTGTGTTTAAAAGAAAAGAAAACCAATAACTAGTGCGGCCTTGTGCCTTTGGTTTAGTGGTTTGGGTGTGGGATTATGGGGAGAAGGTCACGGGTTCGAACCCGGCCCTCTCCCAATATTTTTTTAAGCCTTTTTAATACTTTTAAAAATACAGAAAATTTCCTAAAAATTATAAAAATAATTTTTATAAAATCTGTTATTCTAAAGATTATTAAATTAATTCCTGGAAATTTATTTCTTTTAAAACCTTTATAAAACAATATAACGAAGGAATTTAGTTTAATTATTTTTATGGATTCGTTTAAATAAATAGTAAAATTGTGATTAACCATAAAACTTCTTTTATAGAAGTACCTAATTAATTCCTGTAAGTTAGTTTATAAAAACCTTATATATATTGTTAACGAACGTTGTAAATAGTTATATTTGTTTAAAAATAAGCTTCAAATAGTCGATATAGTCCCGTAATTTACAGCCAACTTACTGAGGCCATAACTTTATCATAACAGATCCAAATCAGTTAAACTTTATGTCCATGACGAAGTTCGTCGAAAGACGAATCTGTTGGTATATAAAACATCGAAAAACTCATTTGTTTAGACCTCTAAACAATCGTTTTCGTAACAGCTAGCAGTTCTGCGCAGCTGTAAAGATCCACGTTTTTCTCATATTTCGGTAATCCAAATCAGAAACTTTTCTAAATGAAAGTTGTTCAGAACTCACTAATCTAGTAAACTGGAGATTTTCAGAATTTTTAGACGTCGTTTAGTATTTTTAACGAGTGCGAAAAGACAGAGGCAGAACTGGAATTTTTCAAACTATAATTTGCGTTATGTTATCGTAGGTTCTCACGGCGTTAACCGAGCCTAGACTTTGTTTCTGAATATTGTCATTCGTGTATAAGGTACGGATTCCGACCTTTCTCTCTCAAAGCATGAATACCTCTCGTTCTTGATCGGTATTTTGAATTCTTAACTTGACTTGTTGGTGATTAAATCCATAAGATTATTGTTATAAGTGTTTATTGTATAATTGATATTGTTTGCATGTGATAGCCTTTATTTGCTTTGTACTCATTGTCACATGCTTCCTAAATGATTGATTATAGCTAGTGGCCTTGATTAAGGGTTATGAGCACTAGTGTAACTTATTGTGTTATATTGGCTTGATTGATTGTATCATTGACCTCCATACCCGAGCACATCCACCTATGGGGACATAGGGCGTCATTGTGGCACAAGTGACGTGCTCTATCTGTGGCAGAGTGATTAGACCACAGCGTCTCTACATTATTATTATGTGTTTAGTTGTTACACATATTGATTATTGTTAAAGGAGGCGTATGGATCGATCCTAGGATATCATTGTTATTGTTTATTGGTGAGATGGTTAGGTGTGTGTGCCCACATTCCTATCTCACATACTGGTGCATTAGAACTGCAGCTAATGTACACATTGTTAATTGTTATTGTTATTGGCTCACATGGGTATTCCTTTTAGATGATCATTATCATTTGATTTTCGACTTGATCATCTCATTGTTATCATGATTGACCATTGTATTGCTATTGTTTATTCCGTTACTGAGCATTCTTTGGCTCAGCCGTATTTTCTTTTGTTGTTTTCTCTTATTGTTATAGCAGGTACTCAAGGGGCTCAGGGGAACGAGTGAAGAGTGTTAACTCAAGAAGTTAGGATGAGAACATTTGGATTAATAAGATTTAATAAGTACTTTGATTTTAAGACTTTATTTAAATTATGTGGACCTATGTAAGGATTTGTGTGTTCCTTAGTACTTTAATCTTATCGTTATGAAACTCTGATTTACTGTTTGTGTGACACGTCAGCCCTACCCGGGTTGGGGTGTTACAGTTATGGTATCAGAGCTTAGGCTCCTTCCTGTAGAAAACTTAAACTAAATAATTAAGACATGTGAGGATTGGTAGACATTGGGTTAGGTTCTCTATATATTATAGGGCTATTTTCTAATTCACGTTGTTCTGATTAATGTGGAATGTTTTTATTTTAGATGCCTCCAAGCCGTAATTCACGAAATTCTAGCGGGTCGAATGGACCGGATCCAAACCTTGTTGGTGCTATGACCCAAGCACTTACTGCTATACTACCGACTTTGATTGATGCGGTACGAAATCAGAATCCGAATCCAAATCCAAACCCAAATCCGAATCCGAATCCAAATCCAAACCCAAATCCGGATCCGAATCCAAACCCAAATCCAAACCCGAATCCAAACCCAACTGGTGCAGACGTTTGGCTAGCGCGATTTTAAAAGCAAAAACCACGATCATTCACTAAGGCGGCTACACCTGCAGTGGCCAAAGACTGGATCGCTCACATTGAGAAAATTTTTACCGTGCTTAGAGTTGATCAGCAGTACAGGGCGGGTTTAGCTGCTTATAAGCTGGAGGAAGATGCTCAAGTATGGTGGGAGAATGTGGTAGCTGAAAGAGGAGGCGAACAGTTCATGGAGACTCTATCTTGGAATGATTTTCGTTCCATATTCTTCGACAAGTATTTTACGAATGTGGATAAAGCAGCATACAGGCGGGAGTATGATAACATCCGTCAACGAAACGATGAATCACTCACTAATTTTACAGACCGGTTTTATCGACTGTTGGGATTTCTAGGTTCTTCTGCTGGACCACCTGAGGAACGGGCTGAAAAGTATCAATGGGCAGTATGTGATCGGATTCGTAAGGCTATTATTCACTCCACTTTCAACAATGTTGAGGAAGCAGTTAGGGCTGCAAAAAGGGTGGACCTGGAGAGAAAAGAATTTTTGTTAAAATTTGAGGATAATAAGAAGCGCAGTAGAGATGGGACTCGTATTCAGGCTGGCGGTGAGTCATCTCAAGGATCTGACCGAAATGGAAATGATCGTCAGAAAAATCAAGGATCGGGGAAGAACACTAAGCCATGGCATGGTAAGACTCGAAGTCAAGGTCAAATGATATCCTATCAACAACCAATTGCAGCTCAACCGGTGAATCAAAAAGGCAATCCTTCCAGACATCCGATGTGTACTCATTGTGGGAAGCATCATCCCGGAACTTGTCGTCGACTTACAGGAGCTTGTCTTGGTTGTGGAGATATGGGGCATAGGGTTAGTCAATGCCCAAAGGCGAGGAACCGACCAGAGAATGATGCTAAGGGAGCAAATGCGCCACCCACTACTGGAGGTCGAGTATTCGCACTAACTGCAGGGGAAGCTGCTAACGCTCCAGGTACGATTTGTGGTATACTTCGTTATGGTGACTATGATATTTCTGTATTGTTTGATACTGGCTCCACCCACTCGATAGTATCTCATTTATTCACAAAGCACCTTACGATCATGCCTACCGCTCTAAAGCCTGCATTAGTGATTTCTACTCCTGTTGGAGAATCGATTGTTATTTCACAAGTATACCAAAACTGTCCTATTCAGATCGAATCAATCATTAGAGAGGCTGACCTATTTCCTATGCACATGGGTGATTTCGATATTATCCTTGGCATGGATTGGTTAACACGACACCATGTTACCATAGAATGTCAAACTCGTCGTGTGCTATTTGGTGATCCTATGAATCCTGACTTAGTTTACCAAGGGAGCCTACCTCGGAAGCCTCTCAAAATTATCTCTGCTCTGAAAGCCCAAAAGCTTATATCCCGTGGATGTGAGGGATTTTTAGCTTCTATAAAAGATACATCAGCGGATACTCCTCGTATTGAAGACTTTCCTATTGTTCGGGAATTCCCTGATGTCTTTCCTGAAGAACTTCCAGGGTTACCACCTGAGCGTGAAGTCGAGTTTACTATTGATTTAATCCCCGGGGCGGAACCGATTTCTAAGGCACCTTATCGGATGGCTCCAGTAGAGTTAAAGGAATTGAAAGAACAACTGCAGGAGCTATTACAACTCAGATTCATTAGACCAAGTGTTTCACCATGGGGGGCACCGGTATTATTTGTGAAGAAGAAAGATGGTAGTATGCGTCTATGCATCGACTACCGAGAGCTTAATAAGATTACTATCCGGAACCGCTATCCGCTACCGCGTATTGATGATCTCTTCGATCAACTACAAGGAGCAAAGTTCTTCTCTAAGATCGACCTTAGATCAGGATACCATCAATTGAGGATCCGAGATCAAGATGTTCCTAAGACAGCATTCCGCACCCGTTACGGTCACTATGAGTTCCTAGTTATGCCTTTTGGCTTGACTAATGCTCCAGCTGTCTTTATGGACCTCATGAACAGAGTGTTCCATGAGTATTTGGACCGCTTTGTGATTGTTTTTATCGATGACATCTTGGTATTCTCTAAAAGTAGAGAGGAGCATGAAGACCACCTTCGCACAATTTTGGAGACCTTACGCCAAAAGAAGTTATATGCTAAATTTTCTAAGTGTGACTTTTGGCTTGAACAAGTGGCATTTTTAGGCCATGTTGTATCAGCTAAAGGTATCACTATGGATCCGGCAAAGGTGGAAGCTATTACTAAATGGCCTCGACCGACATCCGTCACTGAAGTTCGTAGTTTTCTTGGTTTAGCGGGCTATTACCGACGTTTTGTGGAAGGTTTCTCTCGTGTAGCATTACCTCTAACTCAACTATTGAGAAAGGGTGTAAAATTTACGTGGAACGAGGATAGAGAAAAGAGTTTTGAGGAACTGAAGAAAAGACTGGTATCTGCCCCTATTCTTACGTTACCTTCGGGTTCAGGCGGATACCAAATTTATAGTGATGCATCAAAGAAGGGACTCGGTTGTGTTCTTATGCAGCATGGTAAAGTTATTGCCTATGCTTCCCGACAGCTTAAACCGTACGAAGTAAACTACCCAACACATGACTTAGAGCTTGCAGCTGTAGTGTTTGCATTAAAGATTTGGAGACATTATTTGTATGGAGAGACATGTGACATCTTTACTGATCATAAGAGCCTTAAGTATATTTTCACTCAAAAAGAACTCAATATGAGGCGGAGGAGATGGTTAGAACTACTCAAGGATTACGATGCCAACATCCAGTATCATCCGGGCAAGGCGAACGTTGTGGCAGATGCTCTCAGTCGAAAGAGTGCAGGTGGAGTAGCATGTCTTCAAATCCAACCACAGATTATCTCAGATCTGGATAGAATGGAAGTTGGGTTACAGCTTGGTGAGTCTAACGGTTATCTAGCCAAGATGAGGATAGAATCTGATCTCATTACACGGATCAAGGAAGCTCAGAATCAAGATGGAGAACTTTGGGCGATATTACAAAATTTGAAGATAGGGAAACAATCTGAGTTTCGAGTTGATGAACAAGGAGTTATCTGGTGTGGAAATAGATTATGTGTGCCAAATGATTCAACCCTTCGTGACTCCTTATTAGCAGAGGCACACAGTTCACCATTCTCTATTCACCCGGGAGCCACTAAGATGTATAGAGATTTAAGGCAAAACTTTTGGTGGAGTGGTATGAAAGAAGACGTAGCTAAATACGTGAGTCATTGTTTAACTTGTCAGCAAGTAAAGATTGAGCATCAAAGAGCTAGTAGATTACTACAACCATTAGATATTCCTGTGTGGAAATGGGATGATATTTCCATGGACTTTGTTACAGGCCTACCAAAAACATTCAAGAAGAACGACGCCATTTGGGTCGTAGTTGATAGACTCACAAAGTCGGCTCATTTCTTGCCTATCCAACAGGGTTACTCAGTTAGCAAATTATCAGAGGTATTTCTGCAAGATATTATTCGACTTCATGGCACGCCATCATCGATTGTATGTGATAGAGATCCGCGTTTCACGTCACGCTTTTGGAAGGGTTTCCAAAATGCTTGGGGAACCAAGTTAAGATTTAGTACCGCCTTCCATCCGCAGACTGACGGACAATCTGAACGCACTATTCAGACCTTGGAGGATATGCTTAGAGCATGCGCACTCGAATGGACGGGCAATTGGGATGAGTATCTATGCCTAGTTGAGTTCGCGTATAATAATAGTTGGCAGGCTAGTATAAATATGGCCCCGTTTGAACTTTTATATGGTCGAAAATGTAGAGCGTCGATATGTTGGAATGAGGTTGGAGAGAAGATAATCGAAGGACCGGAATTGGTTAGAATTACTAATGACAAAGTTGCCATTGCCAGAGAGAAGTTGAAAGAAGCCCAAACTAGACAAAAGAGTTACGCCGATCAACACCGACGAGCGTTGGAATTTAGAGTCGGAGATCATGTGTTTCTCAAAGTGTCACCTTGTCGTGGCATACGTCGATTTGGAATTAAAGGAAAGTTAAGTCCACGTTTTATCGGTCCGTTTGAGATTCTTGAAAGGGTTGGAGAAGTCTCGTATCGTTTAGCATTGCCACCGCAACTCTCTCATGTTCATAATGTTTTTCATGTCTCTTTGTTGAGGGGATACAACTATCATCCGTTGCACGTTATTAGTTACCCTCTTCACGCGATTCAAGAAGATCTTTCTTATGAAGAAGAACCTGAAGCTATTATTGATCGTCAAGAACGAGTTATGAGACGCAAGTCTATACCGTTCGTTAAAGTTTTATGGAAAAATCATTCTGAACGCGAGGCGACATGGGAGACAGAAGAAATGATTCGTTCACAGTATCCATACTTATTCGACAACTAAATGTATGTTTTCTAAGCCTAACTGTTAGTGATTACTCTATTCGTAAGTGGTGTGTGCTTAAAGAAGTATTATTTGCACCGTATTGTATTTTCAGAAGGATTCATGCTACATTATTTAGAATTTCGAGGACGAAATTGTTTTAAGGGGGGTAGAATTATAATACCCGTAAAAATAATAATAATAATAATAATAATAATAATAATAATAATAATAATAATAATAATACTAAAAGTGCAGGGGGTGATTTTACCATTTTTAAAACTTAAATTAATAAGTTTTGTGCATAAATAAAACAAACACTAATCTACAGGGACCAAATGTGTAATTTCTGTTTTTACCCAGCCCCATCCCCCGTTTTCCCGATTACTTTGCCGGCCACTGTTCCGGCCAAAGCCGCGAACTCCGGCGACCCTAAACAACCAATTTTAAATCGATTTCAGTTCAATTAATTGTTCCCGACACATTCGAGTGGGTGTTTCGAACCTGTTTCCACCTTAATTTGAATAATCGAGTGACCTACCCACTAAAACACTTTCGACCGAAAGTGTTCGGCCGACACCCACTACGATCGCATAATAAACAAACAAATTAATCAAATTAGTGGCGCACACATAACCATTTAATCGTTTTAAACATTCCATTGAGTCCATTTCGTCTGAAAATCACACGAAGCACACCTACGATTCAACCATTTAGCCGCGACCTGCAACTTAGTCGAGGACCTGGTTCCGAGGCTTTAAACTCACAATAGATAGAGGGCATTCGATCCTTTAATCCATTGAAAGCTTCCTGTAAGAGGAATTTGAATATCATTAGCATTTGGATAGCAATTGATCTTCATCCCTGTCGCGACGGTTCATCGTGGGGTTCACCATCGATTCGACTACTTCTGGTAAAATTAAACACATCCATAAACTCGATTTCACATGGGGAATCAAAGCCCCATGTTTATTTCGTTGATCAGTATCGTTTTGTACTCCAATTTGATTCAAATTGAAACTAGGGTTCTTGGGGATTTGGGAATTGCTTTGGCTTGTGTTTAAAAGAAAAGAAAACCAATAACTAGTGCGGCCTTGTGCCTTTGGTTTAGTGGTTTGGGTGTGGGATTATGGGGAGAAGGTCACGGGTTCGAACCCGGCCCTCTCCTAATATTTTTTTAAGCCTTTTTAATACTTTTAAAAATACAGAAAATTTCCTAAAAATTATAAAAATAATTTTTATAAAATCTGTTATTCTAAAGATTATTAAATTAATTCCTGGAAATTTATTTCTTTTAAAACCTTTATAAAACAATATAACGAAGGAATTTAGTTTAATTATTTTTATGGATTCGTTTAAATAAATAGTAAAATTGTGATTAACCATAAAACTTCTTTTATAGAAGTACCTAATTAATTCCTGTAAGTTAGTTTATAAAAACCTTATATATATTGTTAACGAACGTTGTAAATAGTTATATTTGTTTAAAAATAAGCTTCAAATAGTCGATATAGTCCCGTAATTTACAGCCAACTTACTGAGGCCATAACTTTATCATAACAGATCCAAATCAGTTAAACTTTATGTCCATGACGAAGTTCGTCGAAAGACGAATCTGTTGGTATATAAAACATCGAAAAACTCATTTGTTTAGACCTCTAAACAATCGTTTTCGTAACAGCTAGCAGTTCTGCGCAGCTGTAAAGATCCACGTTTTTCTCATATTTCGGTAATCCAAATCAGAAACTTTTCTAAATGAAAGTTGTTCAGAACTCACTAATCTAGTAAACTGGAGATTTTCAGAATTTTTAGACGTCGTTTAGTATTTTTAACGAGTGCGAAAAGACAGAGGCAGAACTGGAATTTTTCAAACTATAATTTGCGTTATGTTATCGTAGGTTCTCACGGCGTTAACCGAGCCTAGACTTTGTTTCTGAATATTGTCATTCGTGTATAAGGTACGGATTCCGACCTTTCTCTCTCAAAGCATGAATACCTCTCGTTCTTGATCGGTATTTTGAATTCTTAACTTGACTTGTTGGTGATTAAATCCATAAGATTATTGTTATAAGTGTTTATTGTATAATTGATATTGTTTGCATGTGATAGCCTTTATTTGCTTTGTACTCATTGTCACATGCTTCCTAAATGATTGATTATAGCTAGTGGCCTTGATTAAGGGTTATGAGCACTAGTGTAACTTATTGTGTTATATTGGCTTGATTGATTGTATCATTGACCTCCATACCCGAGCACATCCACCTATGGGGACATAGGGCGTCATTGTGGCACAAGTGACGTGCTCTATCTGTGGCAGAGTGATTAGACCACAGCGTCTCTACATTATTATTATGTGTTTAGTTGTTACACATATTGATTATTGTTAAAGGAGGCGTATGGATCGATCCTAGGATATCATTGTTATTGTTTATTGGTGAGATGGTTAGGTGTGTGTGCCCACATTCCTATCTCACATACTGGTGCATTAGAACTGCAGCTAATGTACACATTGTTAATTGTTATTGTTATTGGCTCACATGGGTATTCCTTTTAGATGATCATTATCATTTGATTTTCGACTTGATCATCTCATTGTTATCATGATTGACCATTGTATTGCTATTGTTTATTCCGTTACTGAGCATTCTTTGGCTCAGCCGTATTTTCTTTTGTTGTTTTCTCTTATTGTTATAGCAGGTACTCAAGGGGCTCAGGGGAACGAGTGAAGAGTGTTAACTCAAGAAGTTAGGATGAGAACATTTGGATTAATAAGATTTAATAAGTACTTTGATTTTAAGACTTTATTTAAATTATGTGGACCTATGTAAGGATTTGTGTGTTCCTTAGTACTTTAATCTTATCGTTATGAAACTCTGATTTACTGTTTGTGTGACACGTCAGCCCTACCCGGGTTGGGGTGTTACAGTTTCCTTTGAAATGATGGGCAAGCCAGGTCACCAGCAGTGTCTATGTTCGTGGGCGTGGGTGACTTTTCGCCAATGGGGTTAACACGGATGACCGGGTTTAAAAATTATTCGTTAACCGTTTAAAAAAAAAAGTCTTGGCCAAAGAAAGCATAGATGGAAAGAAGTTTGCACCACCAGCCGACCGACTGCCGAATGTTACTAGAAAAGAAACAATAAATAAACACGTGATCAACCGTTTCATTGTGTGTAGTTTTAATATGGACTATATAGTCTATATTTTTTTCATAATTTTTATAGAACTTGTATTATTTATTTTAGTCATGTGTTTAATTATATGATCATACCAATAGATATGTAAAATAAAAGGTTTGATAATCATCACGGTTACGAAAACATTGATTTATAGCTCTCTAGTAACAATTTTAAATATTTTCTAATCTCATTTGTCACTGTTGAACTATTTTCTGTGCTTTTTTTTCTTTTTTTTTTCATTTGTCACTGTTGAACTATTTTCTGTGTTTTTTTTTCTTTGTAGTTTAAACAATTGAAACGTTAATCTCCAATTATTTTTTGAGAAGGCCAATGACAAGATTGAAGATAAAGTTTTAAATGAAGAAGATAAAGTTTTAAATGAAGATAAAAGTCATATCTATCATCTCACATGTCACATCTTCCCATGCACATATTAACCCGTAATAGAGGTTTGAGAGGAGGGTGCGAACCCTGAATACTCCGGAATCCACAATCATACATTTACATATCACAGTTATCATAAACTATCTTTAAACATCCAAAAAACTGAAAACGTAACTCTGAACTGCTCTTTAATTTTTATTTTAATATTAAAATAATTCAAAATAAAATTAACGTTTATTAAAAGAAAAATGTTCAAATACAAAGTGTATTTTTCCTAAAAAGTGTGAGAAGACACAATAAGTTAAAAAAACACAATGAGTTAAGAAAATACACAAAAAAATTATATCTCACAATCAAAATCGAATTTCAAAAAAGTAATTCGGAGCTTTTGTTCCCCCAGTCGTCCTCAATAAAAAAAATAAACGAAAAAATAAAAAAAATAAAAAAATTAACGTTTTTTATTGTGTCATTTATGAAAGACACAATAACTTTATTGTGTCATTATGAAAGACACAATGACATCATTGTGTCAATCTAAAAGACACAATGACGTCATTGTGTCATATAATGACACAATTAAAAAAATTTATTTATTTTTATTTTTTTTCTGAAAGAGGACAACGAGATGAACAAAGGCTCCGAAATGTTTTTTTAAAATTCGATTTAGATTGTGAGATATAAATTTTTTTGTGACTTTTTTAGTCTCATTGTGTCTTCTCACACTTTGTAACAAAAGTACATTTTGTAAAATAACCTCACCTTTATTAAAAATAAAAATTACAATAATTCAAACAAGTCAAACAATTCTTCACGGTCCGATCAAAACCGACTCCACTTTCCCAATTCCACCTTTATAATCCCCTTCAACATTTTTTTCTCCCCTCACCTTTTTTTCTCCCCTGGTCATCTCTATCTCATCAAATTTGAGTTTTTTCGTCCACATCAATGGTGGTTGATTAAGTACGAGTTCAAACCGTAGATCATCTCAATCGTATGTTTCAGCTTTCAAGTCATGAATTCAACGTTTCTTCAAGCTACACGCAACCGGTGTATGCCCTAAACCGGACCGGTCACGCCCAATTCCGCTGTGGGCCTTCAACATCTTCACGATCGGAAGATAAACCACACGATTCGACGTTGATGGAATATACATCAATGAGCTCTTCGTCTGTTGTATCTTCTTTAGCTGCAGGAGGATCAGAAGGAAGTATTTCCAACGGTTACTTTTAACGGCTATAAAGTTGTTTCTTCTCGGGCATGCCTAGGCCCGACGAACCCTACCCGCCCGGTACCCGCAAGGGGTGGCGGCGGTGTACCCGAGCGGGTACCCGCCTACCCGAATGGATGCCCGAGGGTGCCCCTCCTCCCTTACAAGATGATAAGAGAAACATGTGATTTTCAATTATTTGTAAGTGATCAAAATTGAATTGGCACATAACAAACGTGCCCATGTGACAACTGAAGACACAAATCGGCCACAAAGTTTAAAATTTTAGTTATAGAATATTAATCTGACGAGGCACGATTAAAAACGCATATCCAACTATTAGAATGAACGTGTTATCAAGGGTTCTACGTAGAAATAACTATGAGATGACTATGACAAAAACAAAACTAATGAAAGTACATTATGATGGCCTAATCTACATCATTGCTAACACGCTTAATCGTTATCCTCGTTCATAAGCATCCTGAGACATTCTTTTAGCTCGGAAACACACCGACTAGAAATATGACTATATCACGCACTAGGACTGTTCACGAACCGAACCGAACCGAACGCAGGCTTGCGCGAACTCGGTTCGTTTTCAAACCGAGCTGCTCAGTTCGGTTCGAATTTATAAATTCGAGCGTAAAGATCTTGCTTGAACTTGGTTCGGTTTACAACCGAGCACTCAGTTTTACTCGGTTTCGTTCGGTTCGAATACACACCACGCACACACTGTCACGCACACGCATCAAATTCGTACATACATACACATTACAGTAGCTCATACACGCATGTTTCCCTAACAGAACCCGAACTTGACCGAAACAACATAACAGACTGACAACAAACGATTACGAGTCTAACCTTCGAACGGGTTTACGGGGATCTTGATTGCAGCTGGTTTCCACGGCGGGGGAGGGACAGTCAAATTCGGAAACGAGAGGCACGACGACAGCAGGGCTCACTGCTGTGGCAGTTCGTGAATGAAGGAGAGGGTCGCACGGTGGTGATTGACGGAAGTGGGGGCTTAGGGTTATGGTTTCATAAAATGTGTATATATATTTTAGATAATTACTCAACACCCCCTCAACTTAGCTTAATTGACCAATTAACCTAAACTACTTATGATTAGGGTTTTCGTTTTTTTTTATTGAATAAATACAATAGAAATACAATTAAATAATTAACATATATATAATATATAAAAGCTAAATTAAAAATAATTCGAGTGAAACCGAACGAGCGCCAAGCGAGCTTACCCTTGCTCGTGCTCGGTTGGTTTTAAAACCGAACTGAGCCCTCAGTTCGTTTTAAAACCGAGCCGAAATCGAACGAGCAAAACTCCGAGCATTTTTCGAACGAGTTCGAGCGAGTTTCGAGCGTCGAGATTTTTGAACAGCCCTACCACGCACCCATCTTAACCAACGATTTCGAAACCGGACCGGACCGGCCGGTCCGACCGGGAACCGGTGAAGTTGTCGGTTCGGTTCGGTGGTTTCAGGCCGTTTTCATCATAACCGGCCGGTTCGTGCGGTTGACCGGTCCAACCGGAACCGGCGAACCTGGTTGAACCGGCTTTTTGAAAAAAAAATACTTTTATGTTTATTTCTATCGTAAACAGCGAGCAAACGAGAACAAAACACACCTTTTCGGTACAACGATTCACTATCAAAATCAAAACCAAAACTAAATCTGGTACAACGATTCACTATCAAGAACAGAAACAACCGAGAACTAGACTATCAAAGTGATAATCTACAGAGAACTCGATGTTTTAACAGAGGTTCACTAATGAACAAGAAACCCTAATCGAAGGGTGAAGAAGAAGCGAACAAAGTTGCTGCTGGTAATATTCTAGTGAGTCTCAAGAAGTGCCCTAAAGACCACATATATAGCAGCCACAATTGATTATGCCAAGCTCATCTCAACGTTAACTCCAAAGCCAGCCCAAACATGAAGTCCAATATCATCCAAAGCCCATAAATCCATACCAGAAATAAACACCATTGTAGTTTTATAAATATTTGAAAATTTTTTATATTTTTTTAAATATTTATGACGTCATCCGGTTCGTAATCCGGTCCGAGCGGTCCGAACGGTCCGACCAGTGAACCTCTAGGCCGTCCGGTTCGCTTTCCGGTCCGGTTTTGAAAACATTGATCTTAACTCATAATTTGCTTTTCCAGCCTCCACCTCATCAATTTTATTAGCCACGACCAATGTGGGTGACTCGACAAACCCTGGTCATGATATATGAGCTCGATATTGAAACACCAACTATGGTCAAACCGCCCCTTTTCTATCATCTAATGTTGCAGCCAGATCTAGAACATAAGCAATAGCTCTAGCCCATTCTAAGTGGCAAGGAAAAAAATGCAACAAGCCCACATAGGAACTTTTTTATAAGGCTCAAAATAATATTCATTGTGACTGACAATGCGTCCTAACTCATAAGCTAACATTTATTAATTGGGCCTAGAAGTTGTGAATATATTTTTTTATAAAGGTACTTTAATTTATTTTTTAAAGGATATGTGTTATTTTAATCGAGTCCACTTATTCATATTCTAGCCGGAACTGCACCCCCAATACCCTCAGGAGAAAACCTATTGCTGAGAAAATCTCTTGTCTTGACTCTGAATATTATGCTTAGAGTGAGAATTGAACATGTGACCTCTCATTATTTACATGTCGTGAGTAACTTATCTTAACCAGTTTTGATAAAGATCATTGGTATAAAGATACTTTAATTAACAATTTATATAGATGTTTTATAATTTATAATATGTAATATAATTGAAGGGTCTTTTTTTATCTTATAATCACGATTGTCATAAAATACTATATAGGGTTGTTTGAATAGCTCGAAGTTCGGAGCTCGATCGGCAAAAAAAAAAACTCGCTCGAAACCAACTCACTTACAAACCAAGCTAGCTCAAGTCGAAACGTTACAAAAACCAAGCTAGCTTGTTTCGGCTCTTTTAAACTCGAGTTGGCTCAAATTATTTATTCTTAATTATTGTTCAAAGTTTGAAAAAACTAAACAGTTTTCACCCATAGCCTTACACAGCCGTTAAAATATTCCGTTAACCAAGTATGGAATTACCCTTTTACACCTTTTTAAAAAATGAATAATTCATAAAACAATTTAAAAAAATTAAAAACAATATTAATTAGTAAATGAGACCCACCCCACACACCCTAACCCGACCACCCCATTTCATCTTTTTTTCTTCTTCCTTTTTGAATGTAACAACAACATACCATCATCATATGCCCCGCAACAGCCATCACCAACACACACCCTATTCGACAGGCACCGTCAATACACCCATCTCCGGTAGCCATCGCCACTCGTACCGACCTCCTCCACATGAAGCCACAACCCATACCACACACCCCATCCGACACCCGCCTCCACTCGTACCCACCTTCTCCACCTGAAGCCACCGTCCACCATTCTACCAAATGTTAATGCAATCTCCAAAAGAAGAAAATAACGAAGAATGAACCTAACGTTGGGACGATCCGTATAATTTACTCTAAAAATAGTTATATTGATTTTAGTTTATATCCTAATATTAACCAAAATTCTCAATAATTAATATTGTCCACTTGCGAAAAACAAGTGAGTTGTTCAAATAACTTGTAAGTCATGAGTCAGCTCGATTCGGATTGTTTATAAACCAGGTTGAACTCTACTCGGCTCGTTTACAATGAGCCAGGTTGGTTTGGCTCATTTACAAACCTAGCCGAGAGAGCCGGACCCTAACTCGGCTCAGCTAGTGAATATCCAGTATTAAATCTCCTGACATTTAACATGAAATATATATTAATAAACAAACAAATGCTAATGAACAAACACTAATAACTAGTAAGTATCTAGATATTACTTAACCAACAAAACAAATAACTATATGATTTTAAAAAAAATCACTAGAAGTAGTTTGATACTTTTAGTATAAGTTGAATCGGAATATGGGTAACCCACCTTCGTAAAATAATTTCTCGACTAAAAAGTCTATAAATCTCTGCAACTTGGAAACATGAAGTTGGAATCGCTAGTAATCGCGGATCAGCATGCCGCGGTACCATTTCACGATGACAAATTATGAAACAGGTAGCTGTAATATTAAAATAGATAAAGCCATTAAGCTAGAAATACCAAAAAAACAAAAACAAGACATCCAAAGTTTTCAGAATTCAATTTGAAAGATCATATCTATTTGACAAACATTTTAGCAAGTAAAATTACATGGCTATAATTTTGTAGTATACGTATCAAATGACAAACGGTTTTACACACCCGTTATATTGGTTTTTGCCTTCTAAGTAAACATCAATATAAGAGTTCTCAGGGTCCTGTGGGCTTTCTGTTGGCAGAGTCAAAAGGCCAGGCGGCCCAATTCTGTTTACAGCACAGGTATACAAAAATTTGACACCTTAATCAATTTAATTTAACTCATTTTGGATCATCTAATTCTATAATGTTTATTAACTAGTATTGTACCTAAGCTTCAAGGCGGGATATGAGGCGGGACTAACAATCTTTTTACGTACTTATGGTCGTGAATCACTGTTGTATATTATGAAACGGTAATACAACCAAGATGTTAAAATTCTAATAATTACGGAAAAATATAACAACAAAAATAAAAAGGAAAAAAATAAAAAGAAAAGGAATCAAAACGGGGAGGGGATAGGGGAGGGGCCGAATTGTGTCGAACCTGAGTGGAACAGGAGGTGATAGTCTGGGTATACTACTAGGCCAATGATTGTCAAGTTAGATACCACAAGGTGTCAGGCAAGTTAGTAATTTCTTACGTATCTACACGATACGATTGACAAGTTTTTGCATACTTGTAGTCATAAATCGCAATTGTATGTTTTAAATGTTCATAAGGGTAATAAGGCACACCTTGCTAATAGGTTAAAGACTATTTGCTTGTTATGCTCATCCTGACTTGACTCGGCTCGTTTATAGCGCTAAAACCGTTCAACCCAGCCAATGATGATTAAGAACTTTTCATCCCTTCTTAAATTGTATATAGTTATTGTTCAAGGCTAGAGGTAGGAAGCTCATAATATATTACGGTTTCTTCTAATATGCGTGAAATTTTGAAATATATATTTCATGTTACTACTAACAATATACAAGGCATCCAAGTATCTAAAAAATAGTCTCAGATCTAAAAAAATATATGAACAATCTCAAACACAGACTAATAAATATAGTTTCTAAAATCCAAATCCAACACATTTAAACTATAAGGAGGCGTTTGGTTAGAAGGAATGGAATGAAAATGAGAAACTATTATAATTTTTAAGTAAAATTATGTTTGAGTGAGCAATTAAAAGTAAACCCAATGAAATATTTCATCTCAAATTCCATTGATTGTGGGATTTCAAAATCCTTTCATCTAGAGAGGGAATTTGAAATCCCACAACCAATGAAATTTGAGATGAAACCATTGTTGTTGAGACCGAATCGGACCGGCCAGTCCGACCGGTTCGACCGCGAATCGAGGCCTGGTCCGGTCCGGTCAGGGGTGGTTCGTTTGGTTGCTTTGAACCGGCCGGTTGAAACCGAACCGGCGGTTGGACCGCCGAACCGGGCCGGTTCCGACCGGTTCCGACCGTCTCGCCGTCACCTAAGCTCCTGAAGCCATCGGTCCTAATCGACGACTGATGAACAAACAGATCTTCACCGCCATCGGTGGGGGTGATGAAACAGAAGCCCTTTGTATCCTTGAACCACTTTACGGTTCTCGATTGTCTTGCACAAACAGATCTTCACTGCCTTTGAACCATCGGTGGGGGTGATGAAACCGAAGCCCTTTGTATCGATGAACAAACAGATCTTCACCGCCCTTTGTATCGTTGAAAGTTGAAACCCTAGAGGAGATTTGGGAACTATAAACCCTGGCTTCGATCGTTGAATTTGAAGACATCGTGTGAATCGGTGATCGGAGGTGAGTGAATTGGAGTTTTGAGATGAAATTGATAACTGATTTGATTATTATTTAAATTGGGGGGGGGGGTGATGAAGATGAGGAAGTTTCTTGGATGGTGTATTGAAGAGGTTGAAGGTGCTGACTAAACCCTTGAGGTGAGGTGAGGTGAGGTGATATATATAATAAAATGATTTTGATGGAGAAGGGTAAAAAGGGAAATGAAAAGGTATTTTATTGGTGGTCAGGTTAAACGGTGAATTGAATTTTGACCGGTTTGGAATTTAATACGACTTTTGGTTATCTCGAGGACATCTATAATCTATAATTATTATAATATTTTTTTTTGATTTTAGTGGGTAAAAAGGGGTGTTAAACTATAATTAGTACGTCCGATATAAATATAGTTAAGTTTATATATAACTATAAAATATAGTATAAATCGTTAAATCCGTCCATCCGGTCCGACGGTCCGACCGGTCCGATCACCAAACCAGTAAGGCGTCCGGTTCGACGTCCGATCGGTTCTGAAAACATTGGATGAAACATTCTTTTAGGTTTTACATTTCATATGCACTCAAACAAATTTTACTTAAACATTATAATAGTTTCCTAATTCTATTAATTCCATTTCTTACACCAAACGCACCTGAGATTGAGGTTTAAGGTAGCTAACAAAACATCAAGCAATGTTGTTAGGACCGATCGGACGGCCGGTCCGACCGGTTCGACCGGGATCGGCCCGTCGGTCCGGTCCATAGTGGTTCTTCGTTTTTGAGCAGTGAACGGCCGGTTCGAACGAGTCGCGGTTGACCTGCCAACGGTTCGGGTCCGACCGGATTGATTGATTTTTTTTTTTTTTTTTTTTTTTTTTTTTGATTTTAGTGGGTTAAAACGGGTGTTAAACCATAATTAGTACTTTGTATACAAATATAGTTAGTTTTATATATAATAAAAATATGTATAAATCATATAATTACTTACTTAATAATTAATTACTATATAATATAATTAAAATATAGTTAAATCCGGCCATCCGCCGAACGGTCCGACGGTCCGACCACCAAACCAGTAAGCGTCGGCGACGCGATCCGGTTTGGAACATTGACATCAAGGACTTGAACCCTGAGAGTCTTCACTAAGGGACTAAATTTACCAAAAACCAAAACTATATGGACTTAATATGCCACTTCTCCAAACTCCGAATGTATATGCTTCCCACAAATCATTCACATACACCATCACCATCCCCCCCCATCCCATGGCCCTTTCTCCCCTCATTTCCCATTTTACCCCTACAATCTTCCTCTATTTACTCCTACACACCACCATCATCTCCGCCGTTAACGTCACCCACCTCTTATCCCCTTATCCCAATTTCTCCGACTTCTCCCACCTCCTCTCCGCCACCACCGTCGCCGCCGCCCTCCGCCACCGCTCCTCCGCCACCCTCCTCGCCGTCCCCAACTCCGTCCTCCGCTCCTCCGCCCTCCTCCGCCGCTCCTCCGCTGACGACATCGCGGATGTCGTCCGCTACCACGTCCTCCTCCAGTACCTATCCGACGCAGACCTCCGCCGCCTCCCTCCCTCCGGCGAGCTCGTCACCACTCTGTACCAAAC
Source organism: Flaveria linearis (assembly GCA_024085815.1). Taxonomy (NCBI): domain Eukaryota; kingdom Viridiplantae; phylum Streptophyta; class Magnoliopsida; order Asterales; family Asteraceae; genus Flaveria; species Flaveria linearis. The sequence goes on along the minus strand of CM044014.1, from coordinate 22,768,152 downwards.
CACCAACAACTCCGGCTGCGTCAACGTCACCTACGACGGTCAAACCAACACCACCACCGTCCGATCCACCGCGGCGGACGCTCAACAACCTAACTCCGCCTCCGCCACCGCCACCGTGATCTCCGTCGTTGAAACGCTAGCTTACAACGTGAGCATCTTCTCCGTCGATTCGCTAATCGCACCGTACGCTTTCGATCTAGTGGCGTCGGAGAGTCGACCGCCGCTAGGGCTCAACATCACCAGAGCGATAATCGACGGTCACAACTTCAATGTAGCGGCATCGATGCTCGCTGCATCTGGAGTCGTTCACGAGTTCGAATCCGACGAAGGCGGTGCCGGAATTACGCTGTTTGTTCCGACAGACGACGCATTCTCCCGATCTACCGGCGACGGCGAACCTACAGTCGTTACCGGCGGATAAAAAAGCAGATGTACTCAGATTTCACGTGTTGCATTCGTATTATCCTCTCGGATCACTGCAATCGATTGTGAATCCTGTGCAACCAACCCTAGCGACTGAAGACAAAGGCGCCGGAAGCTTCACGTTGAACATATCTCGGATCAACGGTTCCGTTGCGATTAACACCGGCATTGTTGAAGCTTCTGTGACGCAAACGGTGTTCGATCAGAATCCGGTGGCTATATTTGGGGTTTCTAGGGTTTTGTTGCCGAAGGAGATTTTTGGTAAGGATGTGATTCTGCAAAAGTCGCCACCTGTTCATGGAGCTCCGTCGCCGGATTCGTCGTCGTCTCCGGTGAGTTTTCCGCCGGAGTTGCATGTTCCGGCGATGCCGCCGGGGTCTAGAGAGGAACTGCGGTCATCGGCGACGTTACGGTGCGTCAATTTTGCTGTTTTGTGTATAGGATTGTTGTATGTATTTGTATGATTCTTTTTCGATATTGTTATGATTGATTACTCTATAATTATTGATGGAAAAGAGAAGCAGAAAGGTTTCTTCTTCTTTTTCCTCTTTGGTCTTTATAGAAACAGTTAGAAAAGCCATTATCAAGAATTTCGCTCTTCATTTGTTTCTGAAACTTTTTTTGCTTTCAATTTCTTCCATCAGAATTCAAGTTCACATTGTTGTAAAGAATTATTCATCTGTTCTACAATCAATTTGTTGAAATTATGTTAAATGAAAACTGTTTTCTGGGTGCTATTGTCGAATTCAGCTGTATTTGAAGCTTGATCATCATACTTTCACCAAATTGGGTTTAGTTTGTTGGAAAAACTTGTATCAAATTAGTTTATTGGGTATAATGGCAAGCAGTCTGATTCTCTGTAGAGGATTTATTACTTGTGTTAAACTATGTGTAATGGTTTCACCGTAACATAATTGTGTTGATGAGTTGTAATGAAAGGAGATATGACGACACCACAACCCTCTCCTCGGCGATGCACATTGAACCAAGTGCGATGGAATTCCACCCTGCAACCTTGAAAACGTAGAGGGCGCGACGACTTCTACCGATGGGGGTGACCGTGGTTGTGTTGATAACCATTACACATGATCTTAGAAAATATTTTAGGTTTTTTACCTGCAGTTTACCTAATTTTCTTGGTTAGCAGAGTATAGATGTATCCTGTAAATTTATTAACAACAACTTTGTGAAAATAAAATATCATTGTAAATACTTGTAGAGGTGAATAGTGGTAAGTGATTGCATTTGCTAGTTTTACGTTCTAATCTTTTGAATGTTACGTTCTAATCTTTTGAAAGTTACGTTCTAATCTTTTGAAAGTTACGTTCTAATCTTTTGAAAGTTACGTTCTAATCTTTTGAAAGTTACGTTCTAATCTTTTGAAAGTTATCTGTTCAATGCAAGTTGTGATACAGTCGAACGTATTACGTAACATGTGGCATTCATGGTCTCCGCTGAGTTTACCGAAGAAAAAGGACTACATTTGAGTGTTTTGTTTAGCTCAAGTTAATGATACAACTGAAATTGTTTAGATGGCAGGGTAGAACGGGAATTACGGGGGAGATTGAGGGGTATAACTGTCAATGTGAATAAAAGTAGAAAAGACTTGTTTGGATCGTAATGCCAATTTGGTGGGTTGTTATTGGGTAAGCGAGTGTGTATGCAATAATAAGTTAATAACGAAGGGTTGGTGATGAAAGTGGATGAGAGAGTGGCTGAAAATAGTGAAATTGGGTATGGACGGCTGCGATTAAAAAGACATTTATTAGATTAGATTAGATTGATTGCTGTGGTGGACTGCCAGCACACTCCAGTTTGTACACTTTCGGAGACTGATAGATCTCTTCACTGTTGCTTGCTGGCGTAAGTTGGATTGGATAATCATATGATGGCCCAGTTTATGTGGCCCAATTTAGGCCTCTACATTTGGCCTGATGTAGGCCCATTTTTAGGTAGATCATATCATAGATTAAACTTCAGACAGATGGAAATTCTGCACACCCCGCTCATTTTTGAGGGTATACCACCTCAAACGGTCACGGTTAGGTCTAACCTTGACCTTTAGGTCGGGTGTAGGACCTTGCGGTCACGGTGAGGCCTAACCGTGACGTTAGGTTCTCGAGATCATTGCAATTATTGGGTGTGTAATTAATGTGTAATTAATGGGGTGACAGTTAGGGTTTTGGAGGTGTATATGTCACGGTTTGGCCAAACCGTGACATTTTGAACATATTTTTAAATTTTTAAATTTTGTTTTTATTTTATTTTATCAAAACGGTTAATCTAATCGTAACATACGAGTTTGTATTTTATGTTTATTATTAATTTATCATATTACAAGTAATTTTTTTATTTTTATTTTAGTAGCTAATGATCTCATGCCATACGACGACTGAAATGCACCTTGATTACAAATGTGTGTCATGATCTTGATTGAAGTAGTGAAAGCTGCAGTGATAATGATGTATATATAGGTCATAGGTGTATGTATGTGTATGTATGAGAGTGGGAAATGTGCCTACGTTTATGGAGTTACTATCATTATTTAATATTGAAATGTGCCTACGGTTATGTAATCATACTAGTTTGTTTTTATTTTTATTTTATCACACGGTTAACCTAATCGTAACATACGAGTTTGTGTTTTGTTATTTTACAGTTACATTACAAACAAAGAAACACAACCAAACAAACATATACAATTAACATTATCAACATTACAAATATAAAACAAACAAACAAAGAAACATAACCAAACAAACACAACCAAATATACAAGTCATCATAACTGAAACTGCACATATATATATACAACGAGTTTTTACATACAAAAAGAAATAAAATACAAACAAAATACGGTAAATACCTATCTAATCCATCATCCCCGGATCGCTGCCCTGACCAGACCCGCCCGCGCCAGAAGGGCCAGCACCGTCATGGTCTAACCGCCTCGATGGCTGTGATAACAACGGCGTACCCGAGGCGGCATAGTCCGCGACCATGTGCTGGACGACCCAGTCCATCATATCATGCAGCCTCGTGGTCGTATCCTCCAGCCTCCTGGTCATATCCTCCAGCCTCGTGACCCTGTCTCGTGTGTCCTGAAGCATATCAAGAACATGAGCAGGCAATCGCACGGCGTGGTACACGTGCTGAGGATGCTGGGGCGGGTCCTGGTCGTGCGGCGGGGGAATAGGCTGTTCCTCCCCGCCGCCAAGGGGCTCGTGGGCATCCTGAAGGTGGACCTCAACCCCGCCAGCTTGGGGGGGTCCACCAACGGCTTGGGCACCCATGGCACGAGCTCCAGGTATCTACTGAGCACGTGCCACGTGCCGTCAGGGAACCTCCGAACGATCCTCATCCCAGCGGCAGTGGTCCGGGCGGCCACGCGCACAGGAGTCGGAGGTAGCGGGAGCTGGGACATGGCGTGTGCGTACCCCAAGCCCCGAGCGATCCGGGAAACGATGTTCCCGCCCACTAACGCCCCTCGCTACTGCCGATGATAATAACTAGCAAAATAATCAGCGAGGGCATGCGCGAGGTGGCAGTGTCGGTGTGTGAGTACACACCGAAGAAAAAAAAGGTCGGTGACGTTGACCCTGTCGGTCCCCGCCCCACGACCGGCGATGGACGTGGCGATGAGTCGGTGAATGTATCTATACAGAGGGTCTCGTATATGAGATAACATCGTATCACCACCATACGGTCCATCGCCAATGGCAGGCCACTAGACCTGATCGGAGTCGTCGGCCCCGCGGATCAAGGCCGTGGTGTACATCGGCTGTCCGACCTCCACCTCCGTGTAGAGGCCGCTGACGACGGCGAACCGCCGAAGTGACATGCGGTGGAGGTGGCCGAACAACCGGAAAGAAACCTCCGCGGGCGCACGACCATCCGCTATGTCGTCCTCGTCCAGCTCCGCAAGTCCCTGCTCACGTGGACGGAATGTGAAGGTGCAGTAGAACTCCACGGTCAACTCTCGATGGGCATCGTCGCCCATCCGGAACAGCTGCTCCCACGGGCTGTCCTCGCCGATAATCTAAAAAAAACGGTCCCGCTCTCCAACAAGCTGTAAGAAGTCCTCCGACAGGACGGTCCCTGGTGCCGGCACTCGTGCTCTTAGGGTCCTGAACCGCTCGTACGGCGTAGTCCCCTGCTCGAACTGTAAAAACTGGCAGTCATCAATGCCGGGAATAAAAGCATCGTCGACATCCATATTTGTGAAAAAAACGTATTTATCATTATTTACAATGTTTATAAAATTAATGGTTGACGGTTAATTATTATTATTATTATATTATTGGTATTATTACTATTATTATTATTATTATGTATACTATTATTATTATTGGTATTATTATTATTATGTATACTATTATTATTATTAGTATTATTATTACTATTACTATAATTATTATTACTATTATTATTATTATTATTATTATTATTTATTATTATTATTATTATTACTATTAGTATTATTTCTATTATTATTATTATTATTATTCTTATTATTAGTACTATTATTATTACTACTACTACTACTACTATTACTACTACTACTACTACTATTATTATTATTATTATTATTATTATTATTATTATTATTATTATTATTATTACTAGCTAGTATTACTATTATAACTATTATTATTATTATTATTATTTAACTATTATTATTATTATTATTATTACTATTACTATTTTAACTATTATTATTATTATTTACTATTTCTATTATTATTATTTCTATTATTACTATTACTATTATAACTATTATTATTATTATTACCATTATTATTATTACTATTATTACTATTATTATTACTATTACTATTATAACTATTATTATTATTATTATTATTTACTATTATTATTATTACTATTATTACTATTATTATTACTATTAGTATTATTAATATTACTATTACTATTATTATTATAACTATTATTATTACTATTATTTATTATTATTTCTAATAATAATAATAAACCGTCGACAAACTACGCTACACATACGGGAAAACCTATCAAATCTATAAGGGAAAACCTATCAAATCTATTTAGGAAAACCTATCAAATCTATTTAGGAAAACCTATCAAATCTATAAAGGAAAACCTATCAAATCTATTTGGGAAAAACTATCAAATCTATTTGGGAAAACTCATCAAATCTATTTAGCAAAAACAATCAAATCTATTTGGAAAAATCTATCAAATATATTTAGGAAAACCTATCAAATCTATGTTTACCTCTATGGATTAAAGCGAAAAATTACGTACCGAAAACGATAATGTAGCGGCGGTGGTGGTGTGACGGCGATGTTGCAGCGGCGGTGGTGCAGCGGCGGTGGTGGTGCGCAGATGGTGAGTGGCGGTGGTGGTGGAAGGTGGTGAGCGGCGGATATATGCAAAATATTATTATTATTAATATTATTATTATTATTAACTTTAAAATTATTACTCTTAAACTTTTTATTTATATTAGAGTATATTATTATTATTATTGTTATTATTATTATTTATCATTATTGTTATTATCATTAGAGTTTATTTGTAGTTTCTGGATATATACAAAATATTATTATTATTAATATTATTATTATTATTAACTTTAAAATTATTACCATTAAACTTTTTATTTATATTAGAGTATATTATTATTATTATTGTTATTGTTATTATTATTAGAGTTTATTTTGTAGTTTCTGGATATACAAAATAATACTATTATAATTATTATTATCAACTTTAAAATTATTACTATTAAATTTTATTATTATTATTATTGTTATTATTATTATTTATCATTATTGTTATTATTATTAGAATTTATTATGTATGTTTGAACATTGGTTTACAAAATATAAGGTGCATATATGTCGATATTTTCCCGATAAGATTGTTTAGGTTATCATTAAAACGTTACGGTTTGTTCACGTAAGCATGTTTGTATGTACGTTTACGAAGTGTATTTGTTCTTATTGTATATATATGTTGATGTATGTGTATGTTCATGAAAAAAATATATGATTCGATATACGTAAATGATCATAAACTGTTAATGTGTAGGATTAGGGAACTTTAAAAGGTCACGGTTAGACCAAACCGTGACCTCTTTTGTCAACAAGCTGTCACGGTTCGCCCACCACGTGACACTTTGTGTCAACAAGCTGTGACAGCTTCATTCCACAACGCCACATGTGAACAAAGAGGTCACGTTTTGCCCAAACCGTGACCTTTTGGTCCATATTATTTTAAAAGAATAAGTTTTCTATACCTATCAGCGAACCACTCCCGTCCCGACCGGTTAAGACGGTAGGGCAACAGGGGAGTGGTGTGGGCTCGAAACCCACTACCAACGGTTCAAGTGGGTATTTTTTATAAAATTATTTAATTAGTAAAATATTAAAAAATTAGGCAAACGGTCACGGTTTGCCCTGACCGTGACCTTTTGCCCTAACCCTAATCGTGACCTTTTACAAGTGCCATGCCCCCGAACAGGTGCCATGCGCCCGAAAAGAGGTCACGGTTAGACCTAACCGTGACCGTTGCCAACCCTAAACGTCACGGTTTGGTCAAACCGTGACAGTTTATCTTCCTGTTTGATTTAGTGTTTTATTTCTATTACTATTATTAATATTAATAATAATAATAATAATAATAATAATAATAATAATAATAATAATAATATTATTATTATTATTAACTTTAAATTTATTACTATTAATATTATTATTATTATTATTTCTATTATTACTATTATTATTATTTCTATTATTACTATTACTATTATTATTATTATTATTATTGTTATTATTATTATTATTATTATTATTATTACTATTACTATTATTATTATTCATACTATTATTTTTATCATCATCATCATCATCATCATCATTAAATAAAGGGATCTTCATTAATATGATAAAGTATCGGAAAATGATAACTTACAAGAGGCATTGGTGCCTCTATGACGATCTGTTATTCTAACGTAATTATTTATACGATCCTCATATATATTTTGCCATTCTAGTGCTTGTTGATATGCAAATCTCGGCCAATGATAGCCCACACTAGGCATTGGGTAATTCCCTTCCAATTGTATGCAAATAAAGTGACATTGATGAACATGAGCAAGTGCGACAACTGGATAGTTGAATAATGGTTCTAGGGCTGTTCTCAGCGGGAACCATGTCTGGCCGCCAAATGAAGAAATAAGATGCACAATACAATTGAATGTTTCTGCAATTACGAGTCCATGGGCCGGAAAAGTTAGCCAATGGGTATCGGGTGCGGGTTGAGTCGTGCCAAACCAATTTAAGCTATTACGAATAGAATCATAATAGCCAGGCAACTCGCGGTTCAAATTGCTCCGCCAATACCTCATGTTTCTGTCCATCTCTGACAACATTTGACGCCTAACCCATTCCCATTCATTTTGCTTTTTCCCTAAAGCCACCGCGATCGCCCGAAAACCACAGTTATCATCAGGCCGCACATCTTTTATAGTCGAAACGTACCGGTGAATCCATTAGGCCAGCTGATCCTTAAACTTCATAACTTTTATCACGTCCTTTGGTTTCAATATTAAAGGAAACCCTAGGGCAGCTCCCGTAATCGGTACATTTGAAGCAGCCTTTGCCTGATTAGAACGGTCGTTGGGCATTTTAAACTGAGGGGTATATGAGCTATGCCTCGCCGGGTCAGGCATAGTTTGTTGTGAGGAAGTATAGGAGTTGTGTCTTGCAGCCTCATACTGTGATGTATTAGAGTCCGCTCTTCTTTGTTGCTCCTTAATATTTGGACGACCACGTCGGTCATGACGCACCTCATGTTCTTTAAGTTTTGACTTGCTCTTAAACAAAGAGTCAAATACTTTCTTAAACAATTTTTTCTTTACTTGAGGGTTGGGAGACGACATAACCTTTTATTTCAAGTCATCAAATTTCACATCGTAGTCGGGTTCTGGCGGTGCGACGTACGCTGGCTCGAAATCAAGCTTCCTCCAGTGTGGATCTACCGCATCGAGTGGAATACTTATGACTGGATTTAAAGGTTAAATTATTAGTGAAAAATATGCAATCGTGTGACAACAGTAAAAAAAATGTATTAAGAAAAATATAACCTTCTCGGACGTATATCTCCAAACGACAAGCACATGGCAAGCCCATGGACGTGAACAACTGGTGTCCACATGAACCCCCATACTCCAGAATCATTTCCATTTTCGTCAACTCTGATTCAAGGAGGCTAAGACAAAAAATGGATACTTTATAATGCAACTTTAAGAACAATGACAGTCGATGGTCTTTTTTAATTTTCACACGGGACACCTCGAATGTTTTACAAATTTGAATCTCCTGGCCGCGCACGAGGTCACAAACATATCCGACAAGTGTGTGCAACGTATTATTGGTCCCTGTGAGGTAACTCTTGAAGTTGGCATGTTGGCCCTCAACCCTATTAGTTGTAAACTCACCAAAGTTAAGGCGGTCGTACATCCAACAAGTAATAATTTTCTCTTTGTACGACACCAACCAATTATTCCAAATATATTCCCATACCTCTGAAAGAAATAACAAAATTTATAAAATGAACAAATAAATTATTAGAGTAAAAATAACTATGAAATTCTTACCACGTTTACTATCTTCAGTTAACTTTTCTTCCATCTTCCTGTAATTGTAATCGTACAATGCCTCTGTGGGAGACGAACACAGGGTCTTCCACCAGTATGGAAAATCCTTCCACATGCCGGTTTTGAATATCATATTCCACAGTCTTTTTATATTCTCCCTAACGTGCCACCTGCATAGGTTTTTAGTAGCACTCGGGAACACGATGTCACACGCGCTCATCAGGGCCAGGTCCCTGTCTGTGACAATAACGCGGGGCTCCACACACCCATCGAGCATATCTCTGATCCGCTCCGGTACCCATGTGAAGTTGTCCTGCCGTTCCCTCGATATAAATGCATGCGCAATACAAAAAGACTTCGACGTCGACGTAACGCCAATAACCTGAACAAACGGAATGTTGTACATGTTGGTCTTGTACGTCGTGTCTATCAACATCACGTGCGGGAATGCGCGCCACATTTTATACGAAGTGGGATGACAAAAGAAAACATCTTCCACGGCCTTAGTAGTTGCATTCGTTCGTGTTTTATACACGAACTCTTTAGATTGTAGCAGGTTTTCAAGTTCCTGCATTGGTGTCATGCCTTTTCTCCCCTCAGCCCTAAACTTCGACGTCAGATTGTATATGTCTTGAACAACACAGACGCTGTGGGGAAAGTGCTCCCTTACGGCTGAATAGATATGTCGTGGCCACACGTGCTGACTGTGTAACTTCTTGACAAGATCAATTTCTTCGGCAGTCATCTTCCTAAGATGCGCGTGGCCCTCCTCGTACACAACAGGATCGTGGTTATGCGTCTCGTTTCTCACCTCTAACATCCAACTGTCACTCTTTCCTACGTACTTCCCTACGAGTTTAAAGGGACATCCCTTCTTTGTGCTCCCAGTACGTCTACTTGTGCCAGTAAATTTAGGTTCACCACTACGATTGCATAATAGTTCCACATCCTTTTTTCATGACCGACCCATCATAATGACGCACCCATGCTTGCGTCCTCTCATTTTAGCCCAGCTCTCCAAGTCTTCACGAGAATCAAAATACTGAAAAAATGATAAAGCTAGACATAAAAAACAATATATAAAACAAATAAAAAATAAAATAAACAATAGAATAAAAACTCTTCGTACTTTATCGGTTTTATAAGAAACCGTAGCCTTTCGAATCCGATCCTCATCCTCATCATGCTCCGCGGTGTCCCCATGGTTTTCTTTGAGGGGAACCGAACCGTCACTCTCATCTGTATCATTCCCATTAAAAGTATCCGACACATGTGTAATTTCTAGTTCTGACTGGTACGGGGGATGTCCGTAATCCAGCTCTGTTTGTGAGTGGTACGTGTTCGGGGCATGCCCGTAAGAATTGCAAGAGGGATATCTGTACCCTTCACCGTAACCTGTCTGTCCAAATAAAGAGTTGTACGCCTCTTAAGCAAATGTGTTCGACGGGTTGGTTTCCTCCTCCCCCCACGGAGGGTGACTCCCGTATACGTAATATTCCTAAAAAAGATAACGGTTAGATATTTCAAATAATAAGTTATAATAAAACATATACTAGTTCAACCTGGTTCAAATCTTCGATATGTGGCACCTCATTCAAATATGGAAGTTTCGGCTTTTGATAATGATCTCCCGAACCCGACATTATTTTCGAATTAACGTGTTTTTTGGAATGACGAAGGCTGAAAAAACTCGAGTGTTGGATGAATGAAAGCTCAAATGAAAAAATTTTCAAATGAGATGGTTCGATGCGGAGTGTTGAAAGAGGAAAGGTATTTAAGGTGAAAATCTGGTGCACAAACTGTCACGGTTTGGCCTCCACGTGACGGTTCGTGGCGCGATTCCCGGCCTCCTGTCAAAATCACGTCTACCTCGTACCTTAAACTGAGACCTGGTACCCTAGAGGTCACGGTGAGGCCAAACCGTGACGGTTTGGTGACCGCTTTTCAACTTTATCAGGCCATTTTGTCGTTTTGTTGTCACGAGGTCACGGGTAGTACCAGCCTAAACCGTGACAGCAAGGCCTTGCGGTCACGGTTAGGGGCCAAAATGTGACCGCAAGACCTAACCGTGACCGTTTGAACCGGCCTACCACCAAAACACCCACGGTGTCCCCAGCACCACCCTTTATTTTCCATGCAATGATACAATCATAATTTACGATCAAAACCCTATTATATATTTATTTTAAAATCTATACTAATAAATGATTACAATTTGTGGCACGTGTCAATACCACATTTAACCACAAAAATGTTCCCATATCTTTTATTATCTACTAGACTAAATGGTAATTGTCAAATTAACCATTTGACCACTTAAGATTACCAATATCACTTTTGACTTTAAAATTTATCAAAATATCTTTTGAACCTCTTTTCAAATAAATCCCACATACTGTTACAAACAATGTTTTCAAAACCGGACCGGAAAGCGAACCGGACGGCCTAGAGGTTCACTGGATGGACCGGTCGGACCGGTCGGACCGGTCGGACCGGATTACGGACCGGATTACGAACCGGATGACGTCATAAATATTTAAAAAAATATAAAAAAATCCAAATATTTAGTGTGTATGTATAAGGTATAATATTAATGAACCGGTGTTCTTTAATCTAAAACAACATCCAAAATACATATCATTCAATTAAACATAGTTCAAATTAACGAACCGGTGTTCCTTTATCCATATCCAATAATATTTTTCTATTAAAATAAAAAAAAAATCAAAAAACCGGTTCAACCCGGTTCGCCGGTTCCGGTCGGGCCGGTCGACCGCACGAACCGGCTGGTTCAACGGAAAACGGTCCAAATCTACCGAACCGAACCGGCAATGTTCCCGGTTCCCGGTCGAACCGGCCGATCCGGTCCGGTTACGAAATCATTGTCTTTTATAGTTCATGAATATTAATTTAAGAAATGAAATTATAATATGATGCAACTTTTTATCCTGATTGAAATCAAATTAACAAATGCAATTATTTTTCTACGTAGAATATCTTATTTTATTTTATTAAAGGAAAAGTACAAAAAGACATAATAATTAGTTAATTCTGACTTGTACAGGGGTCAAGCACTCAAGCTGTACTTTGTTTTCATGTTCCCAACTTGTTCATGATCCAACCACCCTTGTCGCACCCAAATTTAGTCTTTACTACTATAATTTTCGGAATGGTAACGATGATATAATTTGATTTTAAATAGAATTTTTATTTAACATAAAATTTAAGAATGTCATAAGAGGTATATTAACAGTTTTATAAAATATTATAAGCTTAAATTTATAAAAGGAAATCCATTTTTGACCTGCCTTGATTTTAAATAAATTTTATATCTTTACTTTGATAAGATTAAGCATGTCATAACAATTTGTTATTATCCTCAAATTAGAAGAAAAAAAACAGATTTATTTTGAGAACAAAATAATCTTTGGAAAATCACCTATATATCCTTTTGGTTTAAAAATAGTTTTAATATATTAATATTTTGTTTAAAAATATTAAATAATAAAAAACTTCTTTTAATGAACAAATTAAGCAAATACCTTCAACAATTAAAAACGCATCGCATAATATTTTTCTCTACTAAATTGTCATTGAAATTGATAACGACTTCTTATTATCTTAAGATCGATGATAACATTCATTGTCGGAGCAAATCGCTCATGTGAGTGGGTAGATCTCCTGCACTTCTTGAATACTTTTTTTTTCTTATTAATATATATAATTGAATAATGTTATTCAGAGTGTTTGTAATTCAGTTTAGGGGGTCGAAGTTGTTTTGAGGGAAATAAATGGGGAGATGAGGTGGTGAGTGATGATTGGCGGTGAAAGTATAGAAGAGTGGATGATTAGTTACAATGAGTAAAAACCATTACAAAAAGTTTAATTAATGGTATGTCATAAAAGCGTTTAAATTGCAACATTTTTTTGAACGGCATGCTTAGTGGTTAGTAGTTAATACATCAAGTTAATAGTTATTCGTCAGTGTTAAGGATTAAACCTTAAACCTCCAAAAGAGGCAAAACCTCCCACCTTAAACACAACAATGCCAAAGTTTTAAACCGCACCATTTAACATCCTAAACACAATATTCTTATCAATATAGGATTTGACAAACAAAGATATAAATATCTTAGATATTAAAATGTAGTTTGCAAAACAAAAAACTACTACATTTCCAACATTTATACATTTTTGATGTACTAGCGGATTAGACCCACGCTTCGCTGCGCTACGGTTTTACTGTATACGAAAATGTCATAATATAAAAGTTAAAAGATTTAATCTAATAATTTATACGTTAGTACTAACCACCCAAAAAAAATTGTGTACAAAACATTGATAAAAAAGTGTAATAGAAAAAAAAACTATAAAAAATAAATACCCAAAAACAGATAAGAAAATAACGAATATATAAATTGTTACTTTATTATAATTAACGAGCTTTATTATAACTGATTAAAATAAATTTTGATAAAACTCTTATACTCATATATAAAACTTAAAAAAGTTCAGGTGATTAAATATAAATTTAACATAACTCGAAGGCTTAAGTATTAAATTTATAAAAAAATGTTCAGGTGAATAAATTTAATTTTAACTAACTTGAAGGCTTAAGTATAAAATTTTAAAAAAATTCCAGGTTATTAAATGTAAATTTAATATAACTTAAAGGCTTAAGTATACAAATTAAAATAAAATAAAATAAGTATGTATCAACTTAAGAGAGAGAGAACTTGTTAAAGAAACTTAAAATTAAACCCTTAAACCCCCCCCCCCTCTAATCACCCACCAAAATCCCCACCATTTAACAACAAAAACTAAAACTTAAATTCTTTCACTTACACGTTTCATCGAACACCTAGTGGTTTTATCAAATTAATCAACTTCCACCCAAAAGAGGAAGAGAGACAACCACCACAACCACCAACACAACCACAAATACGAAAGATAAAGCTTCAAGATCGTTATATCTGTTCGGAATCTCCGACATCTTATCCAACGAAGACAAGAATCAGATAAATTCCCCAATTTGATGTTGGAATGCTGCCTGCCAATGCATTACAATAAATTCCCCAACTATTAATTTACATGTATAGTCCTTCAGATGTAAAGTGATTGAATTAACTTTACACTTGATAGAACCAGCTGGACTAGCCCAGTTGGCCACCTCGATGAGGGATAAGGACAAGTGACCAATAGGTCGCGGGTTCTATCCTGAGAGGGGAGGGTTTACCCACATTTCGTGGGGTTCCCGCCCGGGGGTACCGAGTCGGGTCCTGGAGCCGCTCCGGGTACAACCGGGGGTCCGGCGTTTGATCGAGGTAAGTCCTACGGGCACACCCACACCCAGTGGGGATCCAGGGACTCGAACTCGCGAGGCTTGTGGGGTGACCTCGGGTCACTACCGTTGAGACGTTTACCTTCCAAAAAAAAAAAAACTTTACACTTGACAGAAAAATCTAACAGAGTTACTCTCAACGATCAAAACCGTTATAAAATACAAACGTTAAGACTTGATATGTCAAAATATTCTTTTTTAAGCTGAAAAAATTAAATAGTTCACACCTCAAAGATCAAAAACGAAATTTACTCTTTATTATTTATTATTGTATAGTAATTTTGTGTAGCTCGTACGTATAATCCACTTCATATAATAACATTCCCCGATTGAATAATATAATTATTCAATTAATTAAGTAACTTCTCAATATTAAATTAAAGCAGATTAAGAGTAACTAATACGTCAACTAGTCAAATTACGTGACCATTTAGCCCGTGACACCAGATTATTTTAATATAACAATAAGACATATTTAAATCCTGTAACTAATACTAGTTTGAAAACACTTTCTCATTATTATTCAAACAAAGACTCAATTGTTGAATTTTTGTCACCATTGAATTTAAAACCCCCACCCTGAAAGTCAACCACCCCCACCCCCACCCCCACCCCCCAACCTTCTCATTCATCACCACCATTAACACACAGAATTATTCTCTTCCACCTAAACCCACATCTTATTACTCATTACTTCCATGAAGATCACACAAATTACTCAAAAATCCACCAACTTTTCTCTCTAATTAACACCCAAAAATCCAAAAATTATCTTCTCCGGCGAACAATTATGGGAAACGAAGTCGGAAAACTAACAATCTGCTTCACCGGAGTAGATTCCGGCCACCGGAGGAACCACGCGGCGGTTGTCATCTCCGACCCACATAACGATCTGGGTCACTCTTTCTGCTACGTCCGACCCGACCCGTCAAGAATATTATCCTCAAATATCCACTCCGCCGATGAAACGACGACGTTCCGGTCAATCTCCGGCGCCTCCGTCTCCGCCAACACCTCCACACCATTATCAACATCTTTTATTGATATTTATTCCTACAGTGTGAATGATAAAGCTTCGGCCTTTGAAAGCTCCACTTCTTTTGCATCGGTTCCTTTGCAACCGTTGCCCAAAAGCTCGATCAATTCGGGCCCGTTGTCGATCGGTTCCGGCCCGATTGATCGAGGATTTCTTTCGGGACCGATTGAGAGGGGGTTCCAATCGGGTCCCCTGTTTTCGGGTAATTTCGATCAGCTTCAAAGAAGCTTTTCGCATGGTGGTTTGGCTTTTAAACGAAGATCAAGAAAGGGGAATTTGATTCGGGTTATCCGAAGGGCGATTTCGAAGACGTTTGGGAAGAATTCGAGTGTTGCACCTGTGAGTAAAAACGTTGGTGGATCGAAAGATCATGATTGGGTTGATGAAGCTCTGGAGAAACAGAATGAATTGACGATTAGCAGTGTGAATTTGAGCAGTGAAGGGAGTTTATTTGATGATGATGATGGTGATTGTTTGAATCAGAGTAGGAATCTTCAGTGGGCGCAGGGGAAAGCAGGGGAAGATAGAGTTCATGTGGTGGTTTCTGATGAACATGAGTGGGTTTTTGTTGGGATTTATGATGGGTTTAATGGTCCTGATGCACCTGATTTTCTGTTGTCTAATCTGTATGCAGCTGTTCATAGAGAACTCAAAGGGTTATTATGGCATGATCAGATCGATTCATCCGATTCGAATTCAAATTCGAGTTCTCTTGTGCAATCTTTAGATGTTGTCGAATCTCATACCGACAATCGAAGTATAAACGATACGTTAACGAGGTGTGTGCATCAGCAGGAGAGTTATCCTTGTACTACTAAAGATGTTCAGACAAATTCATTGAGAAAGAGGAGCAAGGTTCGGACCCGAGGGAGGAGATGGAAGTGTGAGTTCAATCGGGAGCGATTAGAACTCGACCGAAGGTTAAGAGAACATGTAAATTCAAATGGGTCGAAGTCGATTAATCATTCGGATGTGTTGAAAGCACTGTCTCAAGGACTAAAGAAGACAGAGGAGGCTTATTTGGATATTGCAGACCAGATGCTTGTTGAAAATCCTGAACTAGCTTTGATGGGTTCTTGTGTTCTTGTGATGTTGATGAAAGGGGAAGATGTTTATGTGATGAATGTGGGTGATAGTCGCGCGGTTTTGGCTCAAAAGTCTCAGCCAGATATATGGAGAGAAGATTTAGAGAAGATTAATGAAGAAACATGGTATGATCTTGAGGTTTTTGATGCTGATATTGTCACTGATAATCCAAGTTTATCAGCTTGTCAGCTTAGTATGGATCATAGTACCGCCATTGAAGAGGTAAATCGATTGATATGACTTCAAGTTTCGGTTTTTATTAGTCTTTGATATCTTGTTTTCTCAAGTTAAACTGTAAAAGTCACCATATTCTTGCAGGAAGTTCAAAGAGTAAAGAGTGAGCACCCTGATGACGCCTGCGCAGTGATGAATGATCGCGTTAAAGGCTCGTTGAAGGTCACTCGCGCTTTTGGGGCTGGTTTTCTTAAGCAGGTAACTAGACAACACTTGTTCTGTTTGATCAAATGTTAACAAAAGTTATTTGGAATTGATTCGTTTTGGTGCTTTGATAAAAGTAGATGCTGATATGTATTGGAATCAATGGGAGATTGGATATTCTTGAGGGATGATACCTTTATAACTCTTTTAGATTGAAAGAAAGCAAGTTGACTTTCACTTTTTACAATTGACCCCTTTCCCGTGACGGTTATACTTTCATTCACAACTAAAAAGTTTAATCGAAAGTGAGTCAGCTTAGAGAATGCATCAAACTTGTTTTAGTTAAGCATATGCATGCAGATGATTCTGTTTATGCTGATATTTGATACTAAAATCTTCTCTCTTTTCACTTGCTGCAGCCAAAATGGAACAATGCATTACTAGAAATGTTTAGGATAGATTATGTTGGAAGCGCGGCATACATAAACTGCCTTCCGTACCTTCACCATCACAGACTGGGCCCGAGAGACCGGTTCTTGATATTATCTTCAGACGGTCTATATCAATACTTCACGAATGAGGAAGCTGTTTCTGAAGTCGAGCTTTTTATCCAGTGGTCACCAGAAGGTGATCCTGCTCAGCATTTAGTAGAAGAAGTTCTGCTTCGTGCAGCCAAGAAAGCCGGTAATAATCTCAGTGTTTTATAAAACTTCATACAAAACGAGTTTTGACTTTTTAAACCATCACGCTTACCCTTTTTCCGTCACAAACAACACCACATGTTGCAACAAGTGATGAGTTTGAACCAAAAAGGGCAAGTGCGACTGGTTTTTCGGTTATATTTTCACAATTTGTCTGTAGTTGTTCGTTCTTGCATATTGTAGTTCACACTATAGGATTTTAGAACTAAATTATGATGGTTTAAACATCTTGTATGATCATTGCCGTTTAAAAAACATGTTTATATATCTCGGATTCCGTTTTTTTTACAGGTATGGATTTTCATGAATTATTGGAAATACCACAAGGGGATCGAAGGCGTTACCATGATGATATTTCGATCATTGTGATTTCACTTGAAGGAAGGATATGGAGATCATGCATGTGATCAACACACACCTGACACAAAATAGCTGTAAACATAGAAATTCACAAATAATACGGTTCTTTTACACAAAATAGCTAGATATGATGCATAAACTCTAGTTGTGCCCAATTTTTTTATATGTATACATGTTCCATGTTAATTACTATGAAATTATCATACTAGAATTGCAAATATTCTAATAAATGACGTTTCTTACAACAATTTGTACTTCAAGTCATCAATACACTTGTTTCACACAATCGTTTATTCACGAACATTGATCTTGCAACATTATTGAAATTTCCCTTTAATTCGATATTTTTACTGACTTTCAAATCATATTTGTCATCTAGCCCGTGTTTTTATAGATATGATATAAATAAAAATATATACATACCTATATTTGATAAGTAGTTAAACTTGGTTAACAAGAAAGTTAATAGTTGAGTAGTCTTAAGGTGGCACAATTTATTTCCAAATCTTAAGCTAAATTAAACATCTAGCACTTTCATAATTTCTTTTGAGGAATTCAATTCTACTAGTTTTATGTGACACAAGTTATTTAATTAAGTTTTGTAATTCAATTCTTCTAATAAATTGTCATCCCACTATAATAATGTGAACTACAAAAGATTTAGAAAATTGCATTTTATGATGTAGGAAGAAAATGAAACTATACAAATGTTTACTTAAACCCAACGTATGTCTAAGAAAATTTAAAGACAAAAAATGTAGGTTCCGGTCAAAATCCTAGAATGTGTTGAATAATGATATCATGTATGTATGTCGCTTTCAATTGTCAAGGTCTTGAAAACGTGTGATGAAATAAATCAAAACCCCACAATCACACAATGAGTAATGACTATGATTTGGTATAAATTATGGTCAACAACCGCGTGGTTGAAAAATATGGTGACGAAAAGTCAAGGATGTTTCATGGTTGACTTTCTTAATTAAAGACCTTAGGTTTTATTCATTTTATATTTTACAAACACCGACTTTGAAGTTTGTTTTTACTTGATTTTTATCGAACGTCATTAGGTGAAAGTATAATGCATTCTTCAATATCAACAGAATTAAATTCATGCTAATATTTTTACCTTTAATATAATCATAGTTCTCGGAGTTGTATAATTTTCAAGGGTTGATAGAACGAGATAGTTAAAGTGCAATGTAAAAGTAAGAGAAAAAGAAAACGTACTTACACACTATAATAAACATAGGGTGAGGCTACTTTACAAAGTGTATTTTATTGTGTCTTTTTATGACATAATGACGTCATTGTGTCTTTCATAATGACACAATGACTTCATTGTGTCTTTCATAAATGACACAATGTTAATTTTTTTATTTTTCATTTATTTTTTTCTTAGTAAGAACGGTTAGGGGAACAAAAACTCGGAATTTCTTTTTTGAAATTCGATTTAGATTATGAGATATAATTTTTTGGTTAATTTTTTTACTCATTAATTGTGTCTCTTACATTTTGTAACAAAAATACACTTTATATTTTAACATCTTTTTCTAAACATAAGCCAATTTATCACGCGTATGAAAAATAAAAAGCTTGAAAGGACAATAAACTGGTATATACCATGTGTGCATGGGCAACCCCAACCTTTCTAATTGGGGTTCATCCCACACCAGTGAAACTTTTTTTGAACGGTTGTATATTGCTGACCGACCCGCAAAAAATTTTGGCAACGAACCTCGTGATATTTTTTTATTATCAACGACCTTCTAAAAATAGAAAATTAGAAAGTTCTACAAATATAAACAGATAAGTTATAAAAAATAACAAATATAAACATATAAAATGATTTTAAAACATTAAACTTATAAGTTTTAGCCCATTAAATTATTACACAATAACACAATATCCTTAACCCATTAAATGAATAAAATAGCTCAACCTTTATTACCCAATAACCCATTAACAAAATACAAAAAAAAAAGTGTAATTTAAAGTATGGGTGACTTTTTTTTAAAGGAAAACTTTATTAACAAAACTCGCTAGTCCTTAAATCAAGGACTAAGCGAAAAGCACGATACATCAATCCAAAGGGAAATTACATCAAGTTTTCCAATCCTTAAATTTCCAAAGATATCTATTACGGATCAAAAAATAAACCGTCGCCTTGATGTTCTCCACTAGCTGGACCGGATGCATCTTCTTATCCTTAAATACTCGTTCGTTACTTTCCCACATCGGTGACTAAACCTTGCACACAAAACATCACATATCGGCAATCGTAGGAACGGTGGAGCCCACCCTTCCGGTTCTAAAAGTCAATCGTCAAGGCGGCAATGGGTAAGGAAAAAGGGAATGTTTAATTGTTTATTTGATTGTTTTGTTTGATTATTTTAATGCTTATCATTATAATTTATAATCACCTTGAAATAAACATGAGTAATCAAATAAAATGTTTGTTATTTGTATGTTAAATTGCTAATAACAAAATTATTGGATGTTATATGTATAATGATAATTTATAAATTTCATTGTTTTATTGTTCTAATAAAGAATATTTTATGATGTTGTAGGTTTATGATTGGATGCTGAGTTTTGACTTGTAAATCAAATGTCTTGAAGGATTTAAAGAATTATACTAAAATCAATGAGCATAAGGTAATTTTTATTTCATATTTTGTTAATTGTTTAATTTTTTAAGGTTTAGCTACTAGTACATAGAATGACAGAACGTTTTAATGTGTGACCCGACCCGACCAAACCTGAATTGACCCAACCCGAATCATACCGAAAGATTTTGTTTTTTTACTATATCTAATGGACCCTCAAAAATTTATCCGATCCCCGCGAAAAAGATATTCTGGATCTGCCACTGCATAGTTGAAAGCTCATTATGTCATCTGGATGAGGAAGATGCTGATCACCTGTTTTATTGATGCCATGTTGCTTAAGAAGCCCGATGGCATATATCTTGGTGGACGAATTTCGATATTACAAGCTGCAACTCAATATTTGATATTAGAGTTAATTTCAATTTTACTCGTTAAGGTTTGACAAAAGTAATTATTTTCCTTCAAAAGATTGGAAACATCATTTTACCTCCTAAAGTTTCATAAGTTTTTTAATTATAGTCCAAAAGTTATATTATTTTCGATTAAGTTAAAACAACTAATGAAACTTTCGGACTAAAATATAAATAAATTACGAAACTTTTGAAGGTAAATTAATGTTTATAATCTTTTGAAGGAGAATGGTTAATTTTATCAAATCTCAGGAGCAAAACCGAGATTTTTTCTCATAATCGGGTTTCATTTTTGTGGCTTGGATAGGTGGCTTTCAAACCCTAAGGATGGTGGTGTTAAAATCTCATAATCAGGTTTCATTTTACTGTTGGGCAGGTGCCTCTTATGATTTTTTCTGGTGTTCTTGTATTGTGGTGTATTTTTTTACTAGCATCCCGCTAGCCCTCTTCATTGTTGTTGTTAAAAAAAATATATGATAAAGCTCTTTCTCTAACTTCAATACGCTAGCTTGAATATAGAGAAGAGAACTAAAATTATTGGGGGAAAACAAAATTAAACTAAAAAAAAAAACCTTCCCCCGAAAGATCAAAATGGGTCGTTATGAGGTTCAATGCGCACGACTCAACCACTAGACAACCATCAATTCTGGGTTTACTCTATGTAAACACAATTTTTATAAAGACATTAAAATAAAAAAAAAAGCTTTTGTGGTATAATCGCGAAGTGAGATGCGTTCAAACGACCAACTATCTCACGCAACCTCCTACCTGGCACTTTTTTGGTCCAAGCTAACAAGCATTTACAATGATATGTTCAGAATTTTATAAAATATTATATATCAAAGTTTTTTAACTAACCAAATTGTATTTAAAAAATTAATATATAATATATTTAGCGTTGATTAGTTTTGAATAAAATTTATATCAAAATGTAAATTAATATAAATGCGTTATTAAACACATAATTTTATAAAACATTATATTTAAAAACTTGTAAAAGAAAAAATATAATAAATTTTAATAATATCAATATCAAAATTAAAGAAAGCAAAAAACCTTCTTACTGATTCATAATCATTTACTTTTAAGTATTTATACTGATCAGATTGAAGAATAGATACTTTATAATAATGATAGAAAAATGTGATGCAAACGTTGTGCTAGTACTGGGGTGTCAGTGAATAATGTGTATAGTGGTGTTGTAGTGATTTTAGCGTTTGTAATGATTAACTAATTATAATCATTAATTCTCATTCTTACTTATTTTTAACAAACATTATATTTTAATAAAATAAAATATTAAGAAACTGCTAATATTAATATTAATTTTTAAAACATTACAAAATAACTAAAAAGAAAAAAGTAAAAGATAAGAAAATAAAGATAGCACGTCAAACTTCATGATTTATCCATAACTGTTTAACCAAATCTGCTTAGAGGTTATTATGCATTTCTTTATAGTATATCTACATATTATTTGTTACCTGTTTATCATTAAGCTCAATAAAAGTAACTTTGTTTTCTTTATGGTTTTGATAAATCGCTTAGTTTTTTATCCTCTATAATCATATAGTGTAAAATCAAACAAACATATATATATTGTAGAGTGCGTGACATGAGTCCGTGATAGGGTGCCAAGTCACCGATTTCATGCCTCATTACTCATTGACTAAAGATTTTGCATATCGGTGTTGTTCACGTTTTTTTTTTCTATCAAAACAGGAGAACTATACTCTGTTCAAGTAGATATAGCAATGTACTTGGATTCTATGAGTTTAGTTGGCTTAAAGTTGAATACTTTAGTTCCAAAAAGTAAATTAAACCTCAACTGCTAACATGTCGGGGTTAGTAGGCATGTTACACGTTTAATGATGGATTTTGGCCCCTTTGACACCACGAGCCTTAATGTGTTACATGTGTTATTTATGGTGTTATACATATGTTATTTAGTGGTATATTGGTGCGGGTCCAAGTGTGGAGAAGCAAGCTATTATCTTTTTGGAGGCTCAAGATCGATTGTCAAAAGTGGCTTCACTGAAATGGACATTACTTGGGCTGGAAATCTCCGTTGCAACCAGTCGAAACGACCATTTTTGGGGCATCGTTGCGGCCCAAAAACGGCTTATTTTATTAGTTATTTTACTTTTGAAAGATGTTCAAATACAAAGTGTATTTTAAATACAAAGTGTATTTTTACTACAAAGTGTGACAAAACACAATATGTCAAAAAAGTCACAAAAAATTATATCCCACAATCTAAATCGAATTTCAAAAAAAGTAATTTCAAGCTTTTGTTACTCTAGCTGTCCTTACTAAGAAAAAAATAAACGAAAAATAAAAAAAATATAAAAAAATTAACTTTTTTTTATTATGTCGTTTGTGAAAGACACAATGAAGTTGTTGTGTATAAAAAGACACAATGAAATTTTTATTTATTTATTATTATTTTTTTGAAAGAGGACGACGAGAGGAACAGAGACTCCGAAATACTTTTTTGAAATTCGATTTAGATTGTGTGATATAATTTTTTTTTATGATTTGTTAAGCTCATTGTGTCTTCTTACACTTTGTAGCAAAAATACACTTTGTAAAATAACTTCACCCTTTACATTTTGCCTTATTTTTAAATTTTGTTGGACTTTATTTTTTGCCCAGATTTTAGCTCGTCTATGTTTTGTGACCCATTAGAATTTTGGTTTGTTTTTTATATGCATGTAAGCAATGTTTTGTGACCCATTAGAATTTTGGTTTGTTTTTTATATGCATGTAAGCAATGAGAGAAATTTAGTTTTTGAAGTTTATAAAAATACTTTTCTGTCTATCACAGTGTGTTGTATTAGTGTGAAATCCGGATTATCGGTATTCTTTGTGAATCAACGATAGTTAAAAGAGCTGTTCCTGATATTCTCGTTAAATCAACAAGTTTAATTGTTTATCTTTTGCTTTCGCCTACATCACATAGAAGAAACTTTGACGGCGTAATATACGAATCACCTTCGCCCCAATCTATGTTAGAAAGTTGCCTTTAAAAGAAAAAAAGAATTTACTGAAAGAGTTTAGATGAGTGAAATGATTCAAAGAACACCATAACAGTATGTAGACAGATAAAGTAAGCAAAACAATTTTAAAGTCGAAAAATAAAAGAGTTAATACGAGTGAAATGATTTAAAGAACACCATGACAGTATAATACTGTAGACAGATAAAGTAGATGAAATAATGTTAAAGTCGAAAACTTCTAATTGGTATAAAATGTATAAATCTTTTTATGCCTTGCCATGTACAAATGTGTTTGAGCTAACTGATACATTGCCATCATATAACAAATGAACTAGTTCATCTTCTTGCATGTATTCTATGTTCAATGTTCTATAATGGTACAAGAGGCAAAGTGCAAAGTACTAGATGATCACGGATTACACAACCAGTCTTGTATCGCAAGCCGAATGGAATGGTTCGGAGTGAGACTCAGATGGTCAAGTTTTAAGTTTGTCATTGGAGACGTATCACGCCCATTTTTCAACCATCCACGCAATGCTTCACCTTCATAAGTGAACCCGTCAGCCGCCAACTGAGGATCATGCATGATTTCCTGTAAAAAAGAGTTACAGTTAATACTGATTCGGCTGTTGTACCACTACTGTATGCATAATAAGTGGCACTTTAACCGTACTACCTTTAGAATGGGACACAAGAAAGAAGATGGCATCCGGCGGTCTTCAAGAACAGACAACTGCTCGAGTTCTTTAACCATAATGAGGGAGACCACAGGCCGGTCTGTAGCCTTTGATTCGCAGCATCGCAAACCCAAGTCAGCTAACCGCTTAGCCACAAAACTGGACCACTCGCCAGCCGATGCATCCAACACTGAGACCAAGTTAGAATCTGAAACTGCTTTTCTCACTTTATTAACTAATCCTGCTGACTGATGACCCGTGATGAGCCATAGGATGATCATCCCAAAAGAAAAAACATCAGATTTTGCTGTCAAATCTCCTGTTTGAAGAAAATCTGGATCAGTAAACAGAAAAGGTCCATTCGAGTATGGTTCGGTATATTGGCGAAAACTACGACACCGGATCGTTTCCTCGTTGACCAGTTTAGAGAATCTGAAGTTGCATAGTTTAGAGCAGAGTTCAGAATCAAGAACGATGTTTTCGGGCTTTAAATTGCCGTGTAGTAGCTTTTCGGGTCTAGAAGTGTGCAAGAACAGAAGGGCATTCGCAATTTCAGAAATGATTCGAGTTCGGGATTTCCAGGACATGGTTTTATTAGAAAGATAACCCGAGAGGCTTGTTGGAGTGTACTCGTAAACGAGGGCGTGTGCTTCATGACATATGCCAATTAAACTCAATATATGCTTATGCTGCAGCCTCCCAACCACTTGAACCTGCATGATGCAAACAAAACTCGAGTTATGAGTGTTAATCACTTTCAAAACGCCCAATGTGTGCGTACGTCAGAGAGAGGGGACATATATTAAGAGAACTGCAAGAACTGCATACACTTATACCTTTAATACATAAAAGGCATCTCTTTCTCTCTCACACTATATGTGATTATCTGGCATGCATTATGTGTAAGTGCTTATACAGTTCTCGTAGTTCTCTGTTGTTTTGTATTGAACGTGCCCCTATATATGGAGAGAAAGAGAGGGATGTTAACCTCTTCTTGGAACTCCTGCTGAGCTTGCAAATTATTTAGATGTAGTATCTTTATCATGACTGTTCTATTCAACATTTCGCCTTTATACAAAGAGCATCCATAACTTTCATCGCTGATCTTGAAGCTCTCTGAGAAGCCACAAGTTGCAGTTTCCAAATCCACCAATGAAAACTCTGTTAATCTTGAAGATGTACAAGATACGCCTCCATCCTGTCCACGAACTTTCCACCTGTCGAGCCAATTTGCTGCTTCAATCTGTTGTCTTTGAACTGTTAGTTTTTCGATCATTAGAGCTGCAATAGATGCGTGGATATGTTTAAGTTCTTCAGATGATTCTTCACGTCTACGGTTTGCTTCTTGTAGTTGATTCTCTAAGATTGCTATGTTCATCATCACCTTGTGCAATTCTTTCGATGTTGATTCTTTTTGTTCCATGAGTTGCTCATTTTCGCGTCTTGCAGCATTTAGCTTATCCTCGGCTTCTTTTCTTGATTCAACTTCTTGAGCATGAGCAGATTCATATGCCTTTACCTTAAGAAGTCAAAACAAGACTTAGTGAAGTCAAATCTAGTAAATTTCAAAACCAAAATATTATTTAAACTTCATCTGTAAACTTAAGTCAACATTTTCCCATCTGTAATATTTTGTAGGATTTACACCTACCATTTCTTTCTTAAAAAAGCTTGACTAAATAGATTCATATTCAAATTTGAAAAGTGGTTTATTTGACCCTCAGGAGTCAAACAATATGAATGAAATTCCACCTTATTATTCGCTTCCAAAGCTTGTGCTTCTAATCTTTTCCGCTTTAAAAGCTCTTGAAATGCTTCATTCCTGGAGGCTTCAGCTTCCAAACTGATTTCTTCAAGCTGTTTGCATAAGATTTCTTCTTCAACTCTCAAATCAAGTTCAGATGAATATTCAGACTCTGAAGACGTGATCGACTGTAAACTCCTCGTCATGCTTGTACTTCCAGGAATAAAACTTGAAGTTGAGCTGGATCGGTGGTAAATTTGCTGTGGTTCCCTTTCAGTGTTGGGGTAATGCTCCGACTGTGACCTTAAAGCACTTGAATCTTGATGGATTGATGGTGGCAAAAGATCATAGTCCTCAGTAGGTTCTCTGGTGTAAAGAAGTTGACCTTTGCTGATGAACCATATTTGACAAAACGGAGGAGCATTTTTAGCAGCATAACTTGATTTGCTTGAGTTTTTCTTCATGTTTCTCCAACTGTATACAACACCTTTTTTTGTGAGATATAATTTGTTACGCTTCAAGAAGAAACAGAACACTTACTTCTCCGGGGTAGCTCCCATAACAAGCTTCTGCACGCCATATTCGTTAACCAAATCCACAATTCCTTTACGGACTTTAGCATTTTCAGTGGTCACAAAAGATGCTTTAACCTAAACACAAAAGTCTGTCATTGATAATATACCAAAATCTATGGTAAGTACAGCAGATCACGAATATTGTAGGGAGAAAAAAAGCTACCTTTGAACGAGAGCAAAGGCTTATGCAATCAAGTAGAAGCTTCTCCATCTCATCTCTCTCCTGTTTTCTATATGCACACACAACATCAGGGTTTGCTTGAGTTGCTGGTAATTTTCCCACTGCATTTAGAAACCATGAATCATATAAATTATAGAGTCGTAATTTAGCTGTCATAGCAGACCTGTAGGTATGTCTATAAAAACTAAGTTATTTGTTCATTTGAAGCAGCAAAGATATGCCATCTCTGTCTGACTTCATGGTATCAGAGCCATGCTCAATGGAATTCTTGAGGATGAGATATACATGAAGTACGATCTTGGAGGCAGCATCTAAAGTATGCTGGCTGATACGCTCATTATGTGGTCTCAAGCAGTCTACTAGAGCATGGTTCGGATGATTTCCTGATATTCTTAAAGATGACTTGTCGCTCGCAGGATGATTTTGTAGTCTATGTGGATGACATTATTATCACCGGAGATGATAGATTTAGATATTCAAAATTTAGATATTCAAAATAGAGCAACCCTACGGTCTTAATTTCAGGTTACAAGTGTGAGACGTCTTCATTACTTTCTTGGGATAAAAGTATGTCAATATCCACAAGGAATTCTTCTATCTCAAAGAAAGTATGTCCTTGATATAATAATTACTCCGTGTGGGACTGTGGTCTATATAGCCGAGAATCAAGTGTTCCATGAGATAACCAAACACATTGAATTTGATTGTCACCTATCCAGATACCATGTCGTGGGAACACAGTCAAACCCTTCGTGCAATTGCATATGATGATAAACATCAGCTTGTAGACAATTTTACAAAGCAGTACACTAATAACAAATACAATTTATTTGTAGCAACTTGGATATAATTAGCACCTTCGTGCCAACTTGAGTGTTAAAGAATTGTATAGTTGTCATATTGTTGTCATTTAAATGCCAAATATGTTTGTATAGCTAGTGAGCTCCTGTATAAATATCGACTTAAGAATTCAATTAAGCAATGGAATATTCCATTTCTCTGTGACCTCAATATGTTTCATTCAAAAAGATGAACTTGATTTTCTTTATGTTCTGAAATAACTTGAAACACCTACTGTGTGTTAACTAGAGTGCTTTTAGGTTATTTTATGCCAACTAATCTTGCTTTTAGTTCCGTTTTTGCACTTTATATATGCTGATTGGTTGGAGATAAGAATATAGGATCATCTATAATGATTAAAAAATCTAACTACACTTCAAGATTATGTTATTAAAAGGCTAATTACACTTGGTCAAACCTGTTCCTGCTAATGCTAAAGATTTTTGCAGGATAGAATAATTATTAGACCCATGAAGTGTTGTGTAAAATAAGGAGCATAAGGAGCACTAACTGGTTAAATCAATCCATTTAATTAACCAAAATAACAAATTTCTGGAACTTTTTTGAGAAACTAATTACCAATATTGTTACATGTTATAATACATACTAACATAGAAGAAATTTGTTGTATAATTTGTCATGAAATCATATCAATTCTGAGTTTAAATATATTAGCTTTGACCTACTAATAAAACCTTTGCTCTACAATTGTCTATGCATTTGTTCTTTGGGCTGAAGTCTAACACAAAATCAGAATTCAAGTTCTCAAAAATCAAACAAATTCAACCAAAACAAAAGCTCCCATTACTTCAATTCCAATTAAGTCAACTATGAACATAACAAGCAGTCAACTCACATCAAAATCAACTCCAATTGGCACCAAATTGAAATTCAAAATCAAACCTATATCAAAAAGGATTAACTCACAAAGTGTTGGAATCGAAGGAGAAGGTTGATGAACATGAAGTATGCAAATCTCTCGATCTCTAAACCTCCTAAAAGTCCAATGAAACAAAGGCACCGCCTTTTCAACAGACTTCCCAACAGCCACATAAACCTTATCACCACCACCAATCTCCGGCGCCGGAAGACTACTTCGGCGAAACCCATCTCGGAAACTCGCTGGAGAAGAAAACCCAGAACGGCCGTCGGTGGCCATGGTGACAGAAGGGTGAGATGGGTTCAAAAGCTTCATCAATCTTCAACACAAGCACAAGAATCACAAAAAGCTCTGATATTTCTTGGAAATTTCGAATTTTTAAAGTTGTTTAACCGCAATGGTATGAATCTCGTGCCATTAAGTGATTTTAAGGTGTGATTTGAGGGAATAAATGAATAATTTTAGATTTCTAGTCTTTGGTATGAAAAGTATGCTTGACTTTGAGTTAGACTCGATTGTGACGTGTGTGAGGGAGTTAGTGGTTTAGGTGAGATTTGATTTGCATAAAATAATGGAGGAATGAAGATGAAAAATTCTATATTAGAAAGATGACAAATTGGGTGTTGTTTGAACATGGAGATGATTGAATTCAAGTTAGTTGAGGACAAAGTTAAGGTAATTAGGTGTTTGGATGACGGGAAGAAGGAATGGTATGGTCATATTCTACAAGTTCGTTTTAATTATTCTATACTAGAGCAAGTAGGGCGTTGAATTCTTGAAAAGTTAGGTGGATGAGTTTTGATTAGGGTGATTTGTAGCATATCTTCCTATTTTAATAAAAGGGTAACTAGGTTGGACATGTGTCATCATCATATTTCACATTACCAAAGGTTGGACATGTGTCATCACCATATTTCACCTCACCAAAATTTTCCCGCTTCTCTCTCCTATTAAATTCTCATTAATTAATTACTAATAATAAATTAAAGAAAGTATATTTTTATTAATTATTTTTCTAAGTAAATAAATTTTTATAAAATAAAACTTACTTCTAAAACATCAAACTTTTTAAAAAATATAAATTATTTTAAAATTGATGTTTGTAAGTAAATTTTTTATATACAAAAAATAAATAAAATTGGGGGTTATAGTAAGTTTTAAAATTTTACATTTTTTAAAATGTTTGCCTTAAAACAAATTTATTTTATTTTTCTTTAGGAAAAAAATTAAAAAATTAAAAAAAATACTAAAAAGTTGATATTATTGTTTTATTATTTATAGTTCGTACTTGTATATGATTTCAATTATGTTTTATCTTAAAATATAGTTTTATAACTAATAAAACATTTTCTTATTTGATATTTTATTTTTTTAACCCGTGTAATACACGGGTTTACTAAAACTAGTATAATGAAAAAAAGATATTGACTGGATTGATTAAAACTATAGAATATGATTGGTTAACAAACGTATTTAAGTAAAAATGATCGTATTAAGGTTGGAACACAAAAGTAATACATATAACCTGATTTATATTACTCATCTAGCAACCATATAGACATGGTAACTTCAATACATGAGATGATGGATAAATGGAAACCTAAGTACTTTGTTTGATATAAGGATAATTAATGATATTAGACCAATAATACCCCAAACAAGATGATATCAACACAATCATCAACATAAACTTATAATTCAACACCACATCAGATGATTAACTATAAATGACTGACAATGGGCTGATGATAACAGTAAATTACGTCTTTACTACTCAACCATGCATACATCTCTTGAAACAATCTTTAATTGCTAATGAAATTAAACAAATTAAAACATAATTCATGACTAGATGAAATCAAACAAATTAACACATAATTCATGATTAGAAAGAGTGAAAACTAGATTGAATGTATCTACTAAACCAATACCCACACTTGGTGATGAACAATGATGAATCGGTCTCGCATAACCATGAAATAAGCAAACAAGCGTGAATTCAGTTTGCCATGAAGAAATGATGGAATAAACAATGGATGAAAATCACTCTATGCCACTTGGAGTCTTCGTAGAACTCGTCCTACCCCATGGTATCTAACCAGTCGTCCCAAACTCGAAATATATCTTTAAAACACATTGGAGAATGATAAAAATCGCTCAAAACCTTTGACCAACTATTGTACGCCGACCTTGGCGTAGTTAACATCCGGTGTGCCTTGAAATGCTACTTCTTATATGCTTTATGCCTATTTGAACCGTGATAGTTGTCAGTGGCGTATCAAGTGTCGTGGTCGGCGTATTGAAAGACGGTAGAGAACTTTGCTAGCCGACTTCCACAAGTTGACATCGTTTTGATGTGTTCCACTTTCTATGTGTTAGATGCATGATCCATACCAATATAATATCTTCCCATGCTATTCTACATTGAGAAAACATATATATCTAGCACGTCTAGATATGATTTTAATCTAAATATATTAAATAATTGATCATTGTGTCAAACCAAATAGACACACATGAATAACGTGGTGTGAGTTCAAATCCTCACAAGTGTATGATCTACAGAGTTAGATGAAAATTATTATTTAAATAAACATAACATTGATATTTGATTGGCCTATTTTTTTAATGGTAACTTGAATGAATTTATGACCCCTCAACTCCAACAATAACTTATATTTTTTTTGGAGTAGTAGAGGACTCCGAACCTGACGATCTATCAGGATTGATTACCCTGAACAACAAGAACTTATATAAACTATTAAACTCGACCTCACTAAAAATAAATAGATCTTGTTTAGTTGTTTGTTGTACTTTAAAAAGAATATTTTAAAGTGTATACCCGACGTCGCTTGACGTAGCTCTCGATTTGCACAAGGGCCATTAATGGGCCGGATTGCTTTACCGCTAGGTGGCTAAGTATGCTTCATAGTGGAAGGCTCAAAGGCAACATCTACCTATCCTGTAACACTCTACCGTTTAATTTATATATTCAAATTTAGAGTCGATCTGCATTCATGATAATTAGTTAATATACATCTACGTATCATAGTTAATATTACGATATTAATATACTTTATGTATCAAATGGTATTACTTTGTTATGTGTTTGAAATATAGGTCAAATATAGTTTAATGGATATTATTTGATAAGGACACAACAATTAGCAAGATTACAGGATTGAACAGAGTTGAAAACGAATAAATCGAGAAAGAAAAATTGAGACCATAAGATACGGCCTGTAGGGCGTAGCTTATAAGTTACGGCCTGTAGGCCGTAGCTTATGGCCTCACTGCACAACCGTCTAGGAATGGTGGAGCTTGAATAGTCACATAGGGGTGGTAGGGGCGAAATTAAATTTTTTTACCTGGGGCGAACTTGATATATATAAATTTACACTACTGAAGAAAAATTTACACTGCCGACGAAAAAAAGAGAAGGGGCGGTGGCCCCCCGCCCGCTATTGACCTCTGCTAATGTCTAGAAAGACCGCAAGACAGAGGCCAAGGCCTTTTAGGAGGGCGTAGGCCGTAACCTGCGGCCTGCCTATAGGCCGTAACTTACGGTCTAATACGAAATTTTAAAGATTGTTTCAAATTTTAAAGCCTATTTAAACTCTAACATTAGGGTTTTGAAGGGATACTTGCCTCTAACCCTAAGAACGAATCTTTGGACTATTTTAAGTCACTAAACTATTTCTAATCATCAATTTATCAAGGATTTATATGCTCAAAGTGAAGATTGAAGATATTATGATGAAGATGCAAGGCTAAATCACCTGTGATCATCTTCAAGTGAATGTTTTGTGATTTGATTGTGCATGCTTGTGCTTTTACCTAGTCAAGACATAAACTTTGATAGTTTAACAACTTTAATTGTTTAACAACCTTCTTTTATGTGTTTTGAATCATGTGTTGATTAAAGATTTTTGTTAGTTGATTTGATTATTGCTTATCAAGTTATCAATTTTACATTGTTAAACATTAAGTAACAATTAGGTTATTATCATTAATTGGTGATTGCAAATAAAGTTTTTAGATTGTGGCATTAGTTAGTTTACTAATTAATTTATATAATTGGATATCAAGTTGGTAATTGTCTTTCAACGTATGTGATAAACAAGTTATATTTATGTGACTTCAAGATTATGTAAAACATAAATCATATATTCAATTACATTCCTGAAACCTGGTTGTGATTCCTTTCATCTCAATAGTTCTAAACCAAGTCCAAGTTTCCATTTTGTTTATTAAAGTGATCAATTTTAGTTTAATTTCATTTAACCATAAATCGTAGTACAGTGACAATAGTAAGTTAAGTAGTTTTTAATTAGTTACACGTGACACCATCCACGAACTCTTTGTGGGAAATCGACACCCTACTTACCCTAACTAGTTAAGGTATATAGAAAACACAAAACAAGCAAATTACCCAAACTAGTTAATGTAATTTCATTTACCCTAACTACTTACCCTAACTAGTAAGGTATCGACGCCCAGCTATGCTATACGGAACAGACTGTTGGGCAATAAAGAAATCGCATGAGAGACAAATAGAGATCGCGGAAATACGAATGCTGAGATGGATGTGTGGACGAACAAGACTGGATCGGATAAGGAATGACGTGTTTCGACATAGGCTACAGGTGGCTTGTATCACGGGTAAAATACGAGAAGGAAGATTAAGATGGTTCGGTTACGTGAAGAGGAGACCGATACAGACGCCGGTTAGAGAGTAGAGAATATCACCTTAGAGGGTAGGAGGAGTAGAGGAAGACCGAGGTTGACGTGGGACGAGATAATTAGGCGAGATATGGTAGAGTTGCACCTCTCTGAG
Source organism: Flaveria linearis (assembly GCA_024085815.1). Taxonomy (NCBI): domain Eukaryota; kingdom Viridiplantae; phylum Streptophyta; class Magnoliopsida; order Asterales; family Asteraceae; genus Flaveria; species Flaveria linearis. Next base: position 22,734,431 of record CM044014.1, on the reverse strand, counting down.
CACATGATCGAGGATAGGACTGTGTGGAGGCGTAGAATTAAAATTAAGGACTTCTAGTGGGTTCTGTAGGTAGAAAGAGTAAACGACACGCCTGATGTATAGCTATTAGACTTCTGCCATGTATTTGATGAAACTTGTCGCCTGATGTATAGCTATTAGACGTCTGCCATGTATTTGATGAAACTTGTCGCTTATTTGGTGCATGCTATTTCTATCTCCTTATGTGTTTCCGTGGTATTGTATGATATATATTATGTTGGATATTGCTATTGTTACCGAGTCGGGGGTCTCTTTGGAAGCGGTCTCTCTATCTCCCAAGATAGAGGAAAGACTTGCCACCATCTACCCCTCCCAGACCCTGCTATTAAACGGGATACACTGCGTATGTTTGTTTGTTTGTTTATTTGATCAGGTCTTCAACACCGATCAATTCATGTGGGGGATCGTTGAAAAAGTTAGTGAATTCAAGTGTATTTTCACCAAGTGTAATGCGTAGTTCTTAAATTTTGATTAATATACTTATATTATACTTTGGTTAATATAAATACTATTTTGTTGTAATCTACGTTATAAGGCTTTACAATAAACCAAACCACGTCTAAATTGGAGTTAAAAAATGAGATATCGATTCTCAAAGTTGGAACATAAACTAATGAAAGCTAAGAAAAAGGGAATGAAAAGGTCGATAGAGAATCTTTCCTATTGTCTGGTTATCATCCTCCAGTCGACCATAAAATGCAAAACTCATTTATTAAGATTTTCTAAGGCCAGATGCTAATATTTTAGTGGAGACCAGATGATCATTTTCTTGTAAACTGTTTTCACTTATTTGATCAGTTGCTTCATTGATCAACTGTTTGGCACAAACAACACTTCTCATATCAGTTTTTAGAGCTGAAATAAAAGCTGTTTCTTGTCAAGTGTCTTTAAACCAAATAAATTGCATTGAAGGTGTTCAGTTGCATTTATTTTTATATTTAATTACTACAGAACTGTTTCAAATCATTTTCAATATACTGAGGCTTCGTTAGTCTTAAGAGACACTAGCAACAATTACAAACAATTTGAGAGCACACTATACTACTTCTAACTTTCTGTCTTTTCATCTTTTCTAATTTCTTTGAAAGTATTCTTTTAGGTTCTTGGGTCATTTCCGGCACTAGCAATTGCTTAGGTTGTTTAACCGTAGGAAACAAATGAGTTCTCTTGTGAAATTCGGAATTTATTTGAAGGATCCTTAACAAGGAACTTTTTTGTTTTGTTTATGCTCTTATATTTATATTCATTTTCAGTTGTAGTAATACATGTAATTTTCTGCTTTTCTTTACTTTATTGTACTATAATGTAGAATAAAATTATTTATTTTAATTTTATATGTGAACAGTTACCACATAAGATACTAATCAATACAGAATAGTTATTTAGAAAAAAAACCCCTTTAAATTAAGACTAAAGTGTTGACTAGTAAGCCTAGACCACCTAGTAAAAGGGGCCGGTTAAGTCGAGTCATAATAGGTTCGAGTTAAACACTATTTATTTTTGCATGGTTAGATCTGCTTGCGACAATATATAGTGACAAAAATAAATTAAGTGAAAGCACAATGATTAAGTCTTAATCACTCAATTATGTGTGACATTACATGTCTGGCATAATGTTTAGATTAGTAGGAATACTATGATAATGCCACTCTTTGGCTTCAACTAAAAGATAACAATGGCATATATAAGGAATGATCAGGTGCTCACAAATACTATTTTTCGTATAATCCAGTCTATTATTCAATAAGTTGTAGAACTCAATGAAACACACCATATCGTATTTATCTCATGACACTTGTGAAAGTGTTAGTATTTTTAAAAAAGAATTAGATGAAGTTATCTAACAAATTATACTTTTGATAAAATAAAGTATTAATCAGAAAGAATTTGTCACAACTAAGGGACCGTTTGGTTGAAAGGAATGGAATGGAATTGAAAAACTAGTATAATTTTCAAGTAAAATTATGTCTGAGTGATAATGAAATGTAAAACCCAAGGGAATGTTTCACCTCAATTTCTCTTGGTTGTGGGATTTCAAAATCCTTCCACCTAGAGAGGGAATTTGAAATTCCACAACCAAGGGAATTTGAGGTGAAACATTCCCTTGGGTTTTACATTTCATTACCCACTTAAACATAATTTTACTTGAAAAATATACTAGTTTCTCAATTCCATTTCATTCCATTCCATTCCTTCCAACCAAACGCCCCCTAAGATTCTTTGTGAAGAATTTCAATACTATGTTATTATGCACAAAGATTATGTAGGTTACTTTGCACACGGGCCAAGAAAATGAACAAATATGAATGAAAGAAAACGATCATTATGAACATAAGTCTCAACACCAGAAGTATTATAACCATGAAATTGTTAGCTACCCCTCGTTCATAACTATCACACGAAATTGGTTAAAGTGCAGTTATAACTTTAAAATTCATAATATTTAGTTCTACATAAAAAGTAATTTGTTTGTTATTTTTTAAAACATGTTCTAAATCTATTTTTGTTAACCATCTATACACGCACCCACCTTACATGTGTTAAACTCTTAACCACTATGATGTCTCATTAGAGACGTTTTTCAGCTTAGTAAGAGGATAGTTATATAAATCTAGCATGAGGTATGTGATGGAAGCGGGTGATGATTAACTAATGGCAATCCTAAGGGGTTGAACAAACTAAACCAGTTACTATATTTTCAAATATAGAATTTTTTGGAAATGATCTAATTGCTATAATTGAATTCCCAACAGAATCGTGAGAAAGAACATTATGATGGGAATTATTTTAAGCTACAAGCATGAAAGAAGCACTTGAATATGTGCCCATGAGAGTCTGTGTTTTCATCCTCTTTTTCTTTATTTTAACGCCCTGCTTCATGTTTCATTTTAAAGCCCTGCCTCATGTTTCATAAGTATTGTTTTTAGAAGTTTTACAAATAATGCATTAATTTATCAGCAAGTTATTTATAATTTTAATTATTTTACAAATAACATATTTTTACTAATAATATATGATTCTTTTTAAATAATATAAGTGGTTTTAATTGTCCTTACTTGATTATATAAGTAATTATTCAAATTTTGAAAACGGATTGCCGCCTAATTGTAATTTAAGACAAATGTTAAAATTAGTATTAGTTAGTTTGTCCATTAGCTATTTTACTCTAACTTTAATCACGAATCTAATAAAATTATTATAATTGAGTATCATTCTATGGTTGCATATAGTGTTCATTTATCACATATCATATTATCTAATTATGTGGTTTTTTTAAACAAATAAATAGATTACAAGTAATTTCCTAATGCAGAGTAACTTATATGCCATTTAAGTTCAAGGTAAGACATATAAAAAACAAATGAATTCAAAATCAAGGAACATAAAGCATATAATAAATGCTAAACAAGTAATCAATAGCTACTTTTAACTTTCCAAAAAGTCAACCGTACAAATATTTTAATAAACCAAAAATTCAAGGTTTAATAGCATAGAAAAAATAACAATATGTTATCGATAGTCTTGTGTTGTGAAACGATGCCATATTGGGTATAAATCACTCACACGAATTTCACATATGATTTGAAACTTAGAACCGGTTATATAAAACGAACCAGTTTTGTTATTTACTTTCTGTTTTCGTTTTAGGGATATACATTTAATCTATACGTATGTATAAATTTCATATCTTTTTTTTTCAAAAAATTAATATGAACTATTAACTGAAAATGGATTCAAATAGTTAAAACGAACCGTTTTAACAAGCATAACTAACCCCACAAATTTAGTGTGTTGTTTTATGACCGTAAGAAATAGCTACACATAAAGTGATGTCTCGAACCAACCTGAGCGTAAAGACATAGCGTTAGATCATGAGATAAAAGCTATTTTTTAATGACAATCTACCTTTTTTTTTTTGAAAGGCAAAGGAAATTTTATAAAAAAGACACTCTATCCAGGAGATAGAGGCAAAGAGAACACATACAACCCCGAAAGAAAAAACAAACATACAGATAGGGACCCCCAAGAAAACAGTAACCCCACAAACTACAAACTAAAACTACACCAATCTTTCCATTCAATATTCCTAGTATTTGATCTGCTGTTAACCCAAAGGAAGCTGGTGCATTTAATATTAACTAACAATCTGTTTAGAGACGGCTCCTGATCTTTGAAGATGGATGCGTTCCTGCACAATCAGATACACCAAATTGCCGCTAGAACAATAGCATGAAAGGCCTGTTGATTCCTCAAAGCAACCAGGGGGGAGTTGTGAAGAGTAAGCATGTCAGAAATCGAGAAGGCAAAGATCGGAGGAGTCTTACACCAAGACGAAATAAAGGACCACACCATGTTGGCAAAGTAGCACGAAATAAAAAGATGCTCAACTGATTCCTCATTCTCCAAACATAGCGGGCAAAAAAGTGAATGAATCGAGACATTTCGAGCAACCAAAGCTTTGAGTGTGGGAAGCCTATCCAATCCAGCTCTCCATGCATGTATATTAACTTTATTAGGCACCCATTTGCACCAATCCACTGCGAAATCCCTGGACGCCCTAGTCTTGTACAAAAACTTTCGCATTGAACTAACTGAAAAGACCCCATTGTTTTCTCTCTGCCAACACCAACCATTTTCTCCCCAAGTTATGAGATCCAGAATGTTAATGTTGTTTTTGAGAAGGAAAATCTCAGCCTTAGCAATGTTAGACCAGGTTCCCGCAAGGTGGTTTTTCCACGGGATGAGACTAGGCACTCTGGGATTGTGGTGTAAAGCCATTATCACCTCCTTCCATAGCCCATACGACTCCGTAAGGAACCGCCACCTCCACTTTGTAAGAAGCCCCAAGTTGAGATCTTTTAGAGATCCAAGACCAAGACCCCCATCCTTTCTCGGTTTGCAGACCTTGTCCCATGATACCCAGTTGATTCGCATTTTGTTATCAACGCTACCCCATAGAAAATTTCTCCGAATCTTGTCCAGCTCATTAATGATTGCTTCCAGAGCTTTGAAGAGGGAAAAATAATAATCCGGCAGGCTATCTAGAACCGAATGTATCAAAACCAACCTCCCACCAATTGATAAGTGATTGGCCTTCCATAGAGAAAGCCGCGATCGAAACATGTCGATTACCGGCTCCCATTGCTTTCTTCTGTTCATATTTGCACCCACCGGCAATCCCAGATATTTAAAGGGTAATGAGCCCCTGATGTACCCTAATTTATCCGCCATTTCTTGAGTTTCCTCAAGAGACACATTAATCCCCATCAAACTACATTTTTTATTATTTATCTCTAGCCCAGAAACAAGAAAAAAGATTCTCATCAATCTCTTAAGATTCTGGAGATTACCCTTGGACCACTCACCAAGAATCATAACATCGTCCGCAAATAGAAAGTGCGATAAAATTGGGCCCCTGTGTGGGAGTTAAACTCCTCTGAACACACCCATGCTAATGGCACGGTTAATTAACCAATTGAGAGACTCCATAGCAATCAAAAAAATGAAGGGTGATAGAGGATCACCCTGCCTAACACCACGGGAGTAACGAAATTCCTTGGTAGGAGATCCATTTATAAGAATAGACGCTTTAGCCGACCTTAAAATACCCCTGATCCATAGCCTCCATTTTGGTGGGAAGTTAAGTTGACCAAGCATTGAGTCAACAAAATCCCATGAGATTGAGTCGAAAGCTTTATTGAAATCAATTTTGAAAAACATAGCCTGTTTATCCGCCTTTTTCAGCCATGTAAGAACTTCGTTAATCATTAAAGGCCCGTCTAGAATGGACCTATTAGCCAAAAACCCAGATTGGGTTTCCGAGATAACTGAATTCAAGACACGTTTAATTCTGTTAGCAAGAACTTTAGAAATCACTTTGGATATACATCCAATAAGAGAAATTGGCCGGAACTTATCGAAACCATTTGGGTCGCTCACCTTTGGGATTAAAGCAATGAAAGATGAACTACATGTATCACCAATAGAGCCGTTCTGGTAAAATTCCTCAAAAATGTTGAAAAAATCATGTTTGATGAGATCCCAGTAATGTGTAATAAAAGCTAGGTTGAAACCGTCAGGACCCGTAGATTTCTCCCTGCCGCAATCCGACACTGCCTGTTTAATTTCTATAGCGGAGAAAGGCACAACAAGTGACTCGGCATCAGGCTCGGACAAACTTTTTATCCCATAACACTCCATATGGGGTCTAGAAGAACATGTTTCCTTAAACCTCTTCTCAAAAAATCTACGTGCTTCCAGCTTGATGTCATTTGGGTTGTCGCACCACATCCCATTAATTAGCAACCCATTAATTCTATTTGAAGACAATCTCGATTTAAATAAACCGTGAAAGAAATAAGTGTTCTCATCTCCTTCAAGAGTCCATTTCACTCTTGCTTTCTGTCTCATATCTTTCATTCTTGCATTCTCAAGATCCAATAGAAGTTTTCTATACTGAAGCAAATCGTTTCCTTCTTCCTCTGATAACATCCCCATTTCTGCTTTATCTTCCAGATTGTTAATCTTGTCCTCCAAGCCCTTCACCTGATTGCCTTCTTTAGTTTTTAAGGCAGAATTCCAAGCTTTAATTGCATACTTAACATTCTTTAATTTAGCCGCTAATTTCCCATCAGCCCGAGAGGCAGATACTGGTATGTTCCAAGCCTTAATGACCACCTCATTAAACCCCTCTTTAGCAAGCCATGAAGTGAAAAATTTAAACGGCTTTGGACCATAATCCACCACAGATGTTTTTAAGGTAAGCGGACAATGATCCGAAAGCATTCTTGGCCACGCAAACAACACTGCACCAGGCCACTTATTTCTGAATTGTTCACAAACTAAAATTCTATCAATTTTACTCGCCTTAAAACCCTTGCTATTCATATAAGTGTACTTTGAACCACCCATGTTGTATTCATGCAAACCCGCTTCTGAAATGAATTCATTAAGAGCGTTGGCTCCGGAAGAATTGAATTCAGAGTTCATACGGTCAGAGGGGAATCTGACCTCATTGAAGTCGCCTAATATTATCCACATCCCCCTGTAATTCGCTTTAAGCCTTAACAGTTTACCCCACACCTCCTTTTTAGAGTTTACATCTTGCGGACCATATAGATTAACGATATTGATAACTTCCCCGGAGCCCTTTACATGTCCCCCAACGAACAGAAAATTCCTATCTCTCACAACATTACTTTTACAAAAACGTGATGACTCCCAAAAAGTAATAATACCCCCGGATCTCCCAGTGGCTTCAACCTGTTCAAAGTTCACAGGCTTTCTACCCCAAATAGCTCGAACAGGTATTTTATTGTAGTCATTAATCATAGATTCTTGAATGCATAGGAAGGTAGGGTGATGCTTACCCACTAAATCTTTCAACCAAGTGCCTTTTCTCGGATCACCGAGCCCCCTAGTGTTAATTGTCATAAAATCCATTAGCATCCGAGTGTAGCTCCTTCCTCCATAATCGTGTTTTGAACCTGATGCTTGAAATTCGTGAGATCCACACCGACCATCATCCCCACTTGCATCGTGCCTTCAATTTCTTTTTGTACTTCATCATTGTTTCCTTTATCATCATTCTTGTGATTTCTGCTAAACGAGGACACCGAGTTTTCTGCCAACAATTCCATAGATCCTTGACTATTGTTTGGGGTCTGGTTAATATCAACCAGCTTACATCTTGGAGTAGAATCAATGTCCTCCCCAAGAATGTTGTCATTGATGTCCTCAGTAGCTATTGAGCTTCGATCTTTGATTCTCCTTCGAACCCTTCTTTTTCTAGCTGCTTCTCCATTTACAGTATTAGGTTTATTAATAAGGATCCGATGTTTGGTGAATTAATTTTTCTTTTTCTGGATGTATGAAGGCCCATATTAAAATTAACTCATGTAATCCAAAGGGATCCGAGCCCAACCCATTGCGGATAATATCAGGGCCCGAATTACTTCCAATAGAATTGCTAGTGGACATCGGTGAATTTTGTTCCACAACAGGCCTAACAGCAGAAGGGCTCAAAACTTCATTTGGGCCCAAGCAGCCCAAATTTCCTTCCTCATGCGCGATAACTTTCTGATTCCCAAGAGCAGCATTTGTACCTTTCGAGACGTCTGCTGATAAAGAATTCCCATGCGCATGTGGAACCGAAAGGTTGTCATCCGACCGTTCATTTGCATGGAATTGAACCGACTTTGAAAATTCATTCACGTTCCCTGACTTGGTCACCGGAGAATTAACCTGTGAGTATTCTTTTAAGAATTCAGGCGCCCAAGACCGGTTCGATTCCGAGACAAAGATTGAGTAGGATACACCTGAGTAAACAATAGAGATCTCCTTGGTGATAGGATTCTTGTCTGAGACAATTACACCAACTTGATCCTCTGATAAATTGCCATCCATGTTCGAGACCGTAGATGGGAATATCACCTTCCCAACACCTTCTGCAATGCTATTAAAAGTTTCTGGTGCCTAAAGATGAAATGGCACCCCCCGTATATTTATCCACGCCACCCGCTCATATTGAATGTTTTGTCCTTCCCAGGTTTCCAATGAGGAGAATATCCGATTCCATTCATGCATTTTGCCGTGCAGGAAGGATTTTGCCTCCATTGTCGACTTAAAAGAAATTAACACCTTCATACCCCATAAATATCTTAATTCAAACTTAGCTTCAATCACACCATCAAGAACTTCCATCAAATTGTGCAAAGTTGAACCATCTATCACCTCACCAATTAAAGAAAAACCCATCCAGGCTTTCGCTTGTTCGGATGCCTTTGAGATCTTGATCCCTTGACAATTGTTAATGAGCGCAGCTTTGTAAGCGTTGTGTACAGTAAAAACTCCCCCCCTATTTTTTGATTGTGTCCTTGCCTGTTGTAACTGGATTTGAGCCGGACAACAGACGCCCCCACAAGACTCCCATAATCTATTTTGTTGCCACTCCTATCAAATTTTGCAGGGTTGGCTGTGGCAATCATGTTACCCACTCTCATATTATTAAGATCTTCCAATAGAGACTTCAAATTCCTCACTTTAGCAAATTTTGCAAAACCAAATCTGTCTCCCTCCTTCGATTTTCTTGCTGGTATAAATGCATCAACAAGCTTCCCATATCCCTTACAAGCAACCCATAGCTCTTTGCTCGAGAAGTCATCTGGAAGGTTTGAGATGAAAATGGTGACAATTTCTTTGCCCATGTTACCGGTCCCTTTTCTCCGATTCTTTACTGTTTCCCACTCTCCACCTTCATCTTCAATGTGTTGATTGTTCCCTTCTTCATTTCTGCTTCCTCTTCCATTTGAGTCCCACTTGTTTTCTGCTTCTGAAGATGAAGAAACCTTTCGTCTCCCGTTCGTCTCCATTTTCCCTACTAATGACAATCTACCTAACTCATACTTATATATTACTCTAAACTAATTTACTTTATGTCTAATTTAAACCAAAGACCTCACATCCAAGTAACAAGAATTATAATTATATATACATATTAAACACTTTGGTCGGTGGCTACAGTGCCACCGACCCAATAAAACCCTAATCCCCACACGTGTAGAGCTTTACAGCTGGTGGTGTAGCGATGGTTGCCGCGGTGATGGTGCTCCGATGGTTGCGCCGGTGACGACGGTGGAGGTGGAGGTGATGGTGGTGGCGGTGGCGGTGGCGTGGTGGTGGTGTTTGGTATCGGCGATGGTTGCGTTGGTGGTGGTGTAACGATGGTTGCCGCGGTGGTGGTGCTCCGATGGTTGCGGCGGTGACGACGGTGGAGGTGGAGGTGGTGGTGGTGGCAGTGGCGGTGGCGTGGTGGTGGTGTTTGGTGGTTTCGGATGATCCGGTGAGCATTTGGACGACCGGAAACTGCTTATACTTCCGGAAGCTCACCCTCAACCTTAGGTTTGTATCTTCTTCTTCTTCCTCAGTGTATATATAGCCGTTGTGATCTTTCTTTTTTCAAATTCAACCCTCGAAAAGTTCCCATTTTCCCCTAATTTCATCGACCCATCACTCTATAACACAATCTTTAATGCCTTCTCATACGTATCATCTCAATCTTTCAGCCAAATGCTTGATCAAGGTTCAAATTAGAAGACGGGGGAGAAAAAGATTGCAGGGGTGTGTGTTTGATTTGTGGGTTTAGGGTTTTGTTTATGGGTTTTTAATTTCTAGGGTTTCTGCTGGTGGAATTGTAGCTGAATTGATGTAGTACGATTTGAAGCCAATTGATGCGATAAGCAGAGAGGTGCAATTATTTGTGGCTCTAGGGTTTTGGTTTTGGTGGTGGAATTGTGTGTGAATAGGTAGATGGGGACTAGGGTTCCAATTCAACAATACAATTTGAGGTCAGCTGATTCGTATATAGATGGGACTTCTTTGCATGATCTCAATACTGTGGATGGACATGCTGGTAAAATTATTGAACCCATGGTTGATCGCGATGCTGTTACGGATGGGAGCTTAGACAATGAAGATGATACCAGTGCTGTTGTGAGTTTTATATAGTTCTTTTTATCGTAAAATTACATGTAAATTATTCATAAGTAGTCACATAATGGGAAATTGGTTGTGTTGCAGCTGCTTCTAAACTGATTATCCAATTTGACCCCTAAATAGTTAGGATTAATGGGCTGCGACTTGAAAACACGAAAATAAATAATCACTTTTTAAATGCAATGCCAAACTCTCTTTAATTTCAGGTTGTTTACAGCATATGGAGAAGGTACATTGCCCCCTTATAGTTTATTTTCTTTCATATGTAGGAATGTATGCATGAAAGTTATCAGAATAGTATACCACTTCATAATGTAGGGGTGGAAGGAGGTCATTCTAGCCTTGATACTAGTGGGTCAAGGGATTCATATGCCATTAATGTATGTGGCAAATTTGTATGAAACCTTGGTTAATGAAGTCAATATGAGACTTTCTTCACTAGATGGCATGCGTGAAAAGACAATTGGAGAATCTTTCAATGATCATACCCCAGGTATGCTGTTTTACACTGTTAATCGGTTTTTTTTTCAGCAAAAATGCTGTTTATGAGATCTGATCATACTCCTCTCCTCTTCCTTCTTGGGCAGACTCTCACTTTTGCATGGGTTAACTTCTTCTTTTCCGGCTTTGTAGCAGGTATGTTTACTCTTTTCTTTTGTACAGTATGTCTTGATACCTTAATTCTAGTGGTAAGATTTCTACATACCAGTAGTTCTGCCTCCTGCTATATAGATCGATCAAAATTGATATTGGTTGGTGCCTTTACTTTGATCTGATGTTGTGAGAATATAAATACATGTGTTCATTTATCCAGCAAAGATACCTCTTCCACTGACTCAGAGATTTACATCCATGTTACAAAATGGGATTTATTTGAGTACCGTTGATGTCAGCTATGTTAGCAGTCGTTCTTAGTATGCCAATATGCATTTATAATGTTGGGTTTTTTTAAATAAATTTGTAATACTAAGTGAGTTTACTGCCGCCAAATGTTTTGTGTCTTTCAGGTACTTCCTTAATCTGTTTGGATTGAGAGGTTTGTTTAGTCTCATTCTGGGAGAGGAAAATGGTTAGTATGTGCTTTGAACTTCTAATTTCTTATTAGTTAATAATATATCTTTTCAGTTATTAGTCACATCCTTAGTTTTAGTTAGCTTCTGTTGGGAGTTCATTCACACCTATTCTTGCCACTATTTACAGCTACAGACGATACACAACGTATGATGCAAATGAGTGGATTTGGCTTTGATCCATCCAAGGTACACATATTTGAATGGTTCTACTATCACAAGGATGCATATAAAATTATAAAGCTAATTATGTTGACACGAGAGTTTTAATTGGTCGTGAAAAACATGGTTGGTTTTGGAATCTCTTTACTTCAAGTTACAGGAGTGTGAATTAAGGCATACCTCAAGTAAATTAGTTCAAATTGGTTATAAAAGTGAACATCTTACATGGGGGAGACTAATAGGTTTACCGTAGGTTGATTAAGAGTTTGAGATCCACTTGGATCCGTCTAACCTATTATATACTTCTTGGTGCAATTGGTTTTGAGACAATAATCTAGCATATGCCCAATTGGAAATTGCACATCCTGGGTTCACTCACACCTGTTCTTTCCAAAAGAGACTTTATTTACCGACCTACCCTGTAGTGAATTTTAAGGTTTCTGTGGTGCTTCACATTTCCCTTTTTTCCCTTCATCAAGGAATTTCTTATTGGTCAAATCCATGTCTTTCAGTTAAAACATGTAATATGCTTCAACAACAAAGCTCTTTTTTATAGGATGAAGCCTTGGTGTCATCCTGTCATTTTGCATCATGAATGAATGAATATTGATCTTTTTTGTGTTAAATCTGCAGAGTTTGGGTGCAGAAAAAGATGGTCTAGACATAGTCCAGCATGATTGGGTCCTACCAAAATTCAGCAGCGTGCCGAAGCTGTGCTTAGAAAACGCCTCAGCAGCTAAATTACTATGTATGCAGTGTTGATGAACAACTGGATCTCCTCATGGTGCTGACTGGTGGTATTTTATGATCATAAATCCTCTCTTATTGCATTCTGACTTTTCTTCTGTCTTTACAAAGAAGTTATTCTCCGACCGTCGGTTCGACCGGTTCAACCGGTCCGGTTACCTGTCCGATCGCCGGTTCGACCGGTTCAACCGGTCTGACCACTGGTTCACTGTTAAACCGGTTTTAAGCACCGAACCGGACCGGATTGGAGTCCGGTTCCCGGTCAAACCGGTCGTCCGGTTTTCAAAACATTGGTCACAAGAGTAAGCACTACCCTTTGGTCGTTTGAGCAGCTCCCCGAATCCCCAATTGAGTAGAATCAAGAAGGTATGTTTCTTGCTATTTGTTTATTTGTTTTGCTGGTTTAGGGTTACGTTAAAACTCGAATAGCCGCGGCAACGCGTGGCAGAACAAACTAGTTCTTATTAAAGACTTTGGTCGGTGGAGGATCCCAAACCCTAAACCACCACCACACCTCCAATTCCCCCCACACCACCCAAATCGCAGCCCCATCGCCACCAGATCCACCCAAATCTCCCACCTCTCACCACCACCACTACCAAGGAGGTGAGGTTTTGATTGATTGATTGTGTAACATCTCGTATTTTTACGTTAATTAAAAAGTTAACGCCGTTTAATCTTGTAAGGACCATTGTGGTCAATTATGAAACTATGAGGGTTGCTTATGCTTGCTTTTCTTAATTTAAGTTAATAACTTAATTTATTACATAATAATAATAATAATAATAATAATAATAATAATAATAATAATAATAATAATAATAATAATAATAATAATAATAATAATAATAATAATAATAATAATAATAATAATAATAATAATAATAATAATAATAATAATAATAATAATGTATAAAGATTAAATAACTAATAAGTTAGGAAAATGTTAAAACTTAAAGTCTAAAGGGGGATGTTTTGTCAATTTTTAAACTTTAAATAAAAGGTTTTATACATAAACTAATAACTCACAAACCACAGGGGGCCATTGTGTAACTTTTCTTAAAACCCAAACCAACCCCCCCATCGGCCCGTATTCCCGGCGGCAAATTCCGGCCACCTTCTGGTCGGCGCCGGCGGCCCTAAATCCGACAATTTCAGTCGATGACCAAGTTAAAAACCATTCCAAATCGCTCCATAGTGTGATTCGAACTTGAATACACCAATAAATCGCGTTAACTCATCGGTTACTAGGCAAATCAAATCCATAACCGACGACTTCAAACCTTTAACCGTTCAAGCAATTAAAACTCAATAATTACCAAATTAATTATACCTTCACGATCGTTTAACTGTCTAAAATCCATTTTTGGTTGCAATTGCACCTGAAAAACATACCACCTTCGCATTCGAACCACCATCCACATCGGACCTGCAACACGATCAAAACCCACCATCCTAGCAATCTAAACTGAAATTGGCATAGGGTTTTCGTTTCTCATCGACTAAGGAAGCTTATTGTACAAGTAATGGGGTTAACGTTGGCTAATTCCTCTCGAATCGCTCCCTCCCCTGTCGCGGTCTAATCTTCAACTCGTTCATCTCCAATCTATTAACATACGGGTAATTAAACACGTAGTTAAACTCGATTTCACTTGGGGAATAAAAGCCCCATGAATCCGCTTGTTATCATAATCGAATGGGGCTTCAATTTGATCGATCCATGGTTCTAGGGTTCTTGAGATTTGGGGGAAACTCTTTAATCGGAGATATAAGATTTGGAAACCAAAATGAACCAAGGCCTCGGCCCTGGTTCACTGGTTAAGATATTGGGCAATTGAGCATGAGGTCCCGGGTTCAAACCCGGGCACCCTCATGCATTTTTTTTAAAAGCCTTCTTAGCTTAATTTTAATTTTAGAAAAAAATTTAATAAACATAAAAATAATTTTACAAACTTTTAATATTCTCTAAATCACCTAAATATTTTCTGTAAATTTATTTTTGTAAAATCTTTTATCATTTTATTATAAAATTTATTTACAAATGTTATAACTAAATATATTTATTTATAAAAAAAAATGATTTATAAACTTATTAGATTTTTAAGACATCATATTATTTTCTATAAATTATTTAAATAAAATATGTTAATATTTTTATTAAACGGTTTAGATAAATAATATATTTAGTTTATTTTCTTATAGAATGGATTTTTGATAGTGGTTTAAATCACTAAATTATTTGTTCAACAATATCTATATACATATATAAATGATGATTATTCCAACTTATAACTAAATTTTATTACAAATATTATTTCTTTTGTATTTCTATATACAAAAAATATACACTTAGTATATTTTAGTTAATTTCTATTAAAACACATAAATGATAATTTTGGTCTTAAAATATTTAATGTACTTATAAAAATCCCCAAATTCCACCTATAACCCTAATTCTCGTTAAATTGTTAAACTTATTATTAAACGTTAACCTTGTGAATGTATATATATATTTAGGGCCTTGTGACCATCCACGTTGGAACGACGTCTATTATTCCTCTATTAATCATCATATTTATACTTATTTGCCAAGTGAGTTTCCTTGCCCCTTTTTATGCTATTTCACACCGTTTTGGGGTGAAACATGTTACATTATTCAACATACACTTATAAACGTTTAGATCTATAAAAGCACATGCAATTCATACTTTTATTTTGTCATGGTTATTTGTGTTATTGTAAGTCTTATAAGAGTTACATATATTGTTTACAATCATTAACTATTGCTAGCCTGGCGACGTCTTAGATCTTTGGGCCTGACAAGCCTATTTGGTGCTAAAGTCGATGTATTGCCGACTCCTAGGAGCCGTATGCTTGTGCACTAGGGAACCAAGTACACTTAGCCACTCATATAAACATATAAACTAGTCGAGGTTTGATTGTACTATATGTGCTTTATAAACTTGCTAACTCATAACCTATGACATGAATTGGTACTTGAAAACCCATGGGATATTATGTATATGAAACCCTTGGAAACTCACCAACTTTATAGTTGACCCGTTATTTTTAACATGTTTCAGGAAATGCCAAGTTTGAAGTCATCATTTGAAGTTTGCATAAATCTAGGATTTGGACCTAGATTAAAGAATGAAAAGCTTTGGATTACTTTTGTTTTATGTTTTGACTTATTTCATGTTGAAACTTATGATTGTAATTGCATTTGCAACTTATAATAATAATATTTACATTTAAGGCTAGCGTTATGTGGCTGTGAACGATCTTAACTCTCACACCTCGACGTTTCCGCCGTCAAGGTTGGGGTGTGACAGATTGGTATCAGAGCCCATAACTATAGGGATTTAGGTTATTAGAAATGGTGACCTAGACTATAGATTATGCATGAACCTTATAGAATGATATTCATATTCTTGTAAATATACATATGATTTGCATGCTACATAATGCTATGCCTTTTGTGCAACTTGATGCCTTAGCATAGGATTGCCTTATGTGTGCTTAAAACTTAGTTACTTGTCTCCCTAAACTTAACTTTGACTCTTGACTTTCCCCGACAAATGAACTTCCTAAATGTGGAATCTACACTTATCATCGTGGGATTAATTCCTTAGACTCTATGTCTGATCTATGAAAATCTCATCAAGGTTTTGATTTCATTAACCTAAGAAATTTGTGTGACACATAGACACCTGTATTCTGGATTTTCTGGCAAAAGGCCTTCGGGCTAAGGCAAGCATATCGTATAAATCTCATTGCGAGACCAGTTATGCTTACCTGGGGATTTCTGGGATGAGTGATAAACTATGGTCAACATACACAAGTCTCTAAGGCAAGTGGGTCAATTTACCTTGACGTGTCAACGATTCCAAATGGTAATGCGTTACTAAATGGAACCATCCTCTTTATATCTTAAAAATCTTTGATTCCTTGAACTGGTTTCTTCTCATTCCTATCATACATAATGTTCCTGTGATATTGAACTCGTCTTACCTTTCAACTCCTACGTTTAAACATCGTTACACGCTAGGCGTTTCATGTAGCTATTTCTATACCTTGATCAACGTATACATGACTCTTGTTATACCCAAAGATATTGGGAATCTAAACCGAAAGATCTTTAAAACTTTAAATCATTACTTATGGTTTTCAAATCTTCATAAGGGTGTGTCCCATAACTAAATACATTCAATGTTGTAGGTGGAATTCCTACATCTCGGGATACTTTGCTAATTGAATGTTAATTTTGTTAACTCAAATATTATAAGTGGTCACTCACCCCAATGATCAAATAAACTAATTATAACTTTGTTACCACTTATAAGTACACGTGTCTTCAACAAGGTTATGGCCGACCTCATATCTTGAGAAGTCCATGTATTTCTTTTGATTGTGAATCGAATGTTCACATCTCACTATGATGATTGAATCATTCTTGTCCTTGATTTCGTCTTCCCGATTTAAGCCATCCAAGATTTGAACACCATAACAAATTCTATTGTCTCGAACTTTGATCTTAAGCTTGTAAGCATGATTTTCTCTTTTGTTACATTGATGAAACTTGAAATTTCCTGAACTTCTAATTGATATTCTTTTCCTTTCGCTGTTAAGTCAAACTTCGTACCGTTTGCACCATGGGAGATGCAAGAGTTTGTAAGTCAAGCTATGACTGAGAACATTCGTACCTCCTAAATGAATCTAACTCATCAAAACAGGGGTGATTCCCTTACTTTGATGGTTCTCTATTTGTTTCGATAAATGGTTTCCAATTGTGTGTGTTAGGAGATTTCATTCTCTGGATCGGGGTGATTCCTTATCTTGAGGATTGACTTCAATTATTCTCATTGGAACTTGCATTTCACGAATGACATGATCTCACCAAAATAGGGTTGAAACCCGTACTTTGGTGACAATTGTCAATTTCCGATTGTTTTCTTGTTATTATGAAATTCAATCATCAAGATAGGCGTGAGTTCCATACCTTGAGAATAATTTTATTTTCATGGATTGTATTTCTCAAATAAAACGACCTCATTAAAGTAGGAGTGAATTCTGTATTTTGATGAGGAAGTTCGTCTTGTTATATTTTATTTCTGTAAAACTTCACCGTTAAGATAGGAGTGATTTCCCTTACCTTAATGGTGAGTTAACTCGTCTTATTTCTATGGATCCTTAACAATGAGTTGGGGATCGAACTTTTTGATTGGTAAGTTAGTGGTCATACCTTGGGAGTACACCATCAAGTTAGGAGTGAAAACCACACCTTGATTACTATTCACATTTCTTGATCATCAACTTATCAAGGTTGTAATCAAGTGACGAGAAACATGTAGTAACTTGAAGGGTGAAACAATGATTAGTGTTTCGACCTAGCAAGCCAAAGCATGATCTCTGAACTTGAAAGGGGACCCGATCACTCTAGGTTGATTTTGATTCCGAGCTTGGAGTATGTAAATTCTTAAATTGAGTTCTTTTCCTTTATCTTCATGTTTTGATTTGATCTAGCTATATGGAACCATTTATTCCTTACTTATCAACTTTCATTTTGAGATATCATCAAACCCATAAGTATAGTCTTCCTAAATAATCTTTTGTTAAATAAAGGTATTATCAAATACCTATCCTATTGTTTGATGAATTACGTATGCAATCTATATCTGGAAATTTTATACCTTGCAAAACATGGTCACAAATGCATTTCTTATTGTTTACGTCACTCCTTGCATTGTTTTTTTTCCTTAAACTTGGAAATCTCTAAAATTCCATCTTGATTTCGATCAACAAGACTCAATATTATCCTCATTGCGATATGGATATAATGGTTCATAAACCTTCGTAACTTGTAGTCATGGGTTTGGCATAAAAGAAAAGACATAACTTGGCATGTGTCCAAGTGTCTTACCTTTACATATGACAAAACCTAACCTCCGTGTTCCCGTGAATCTCCTGTTTAACTTTTCATTCACTAAATGCTTCTTATGTCATGATGACAATTGGTGCATTATAGACCGATTGGCTAAAAATTTAATTTGATTTATATGGGATGACGGGTCGAGAAATTGACCTGTATCTGTTTCAAATATTCGTATACCGTGGTATGGCATCAAAACATCGATCGTTATTTTGAATGATTTATTCATTTCTGTTTTAATAATATTCTTAACCATCGTCGTGAACTCATTCCAAGATCTTCGCATAGCGTATTATTCTTAGACCGATGGTTGGTCAAAGGAGAAATACATATTCACAAGATATGCGTTAAGGTCGTTTCATATGGTGACGTTTGGGATTCTTAATTTCTGACGGTTAACCTTTCTTATCATTGTTGGTCTTTTATTGATTTCTAGACATCATTTTACTACGAAATTATATTCTAGAAGTTGTGGATTACAAGTCTAACATGCCACGGTAACTCGTCATCGTTTTCTAACATTTCATCTCAAAACGTCTCACATTTCACTGAGAGGGTTCGAATTGGCACACATTATGCCAAGAATCTTGTAAGATTCCATAAAGTGAAACGTTTCATCTGTAATTATACGTCAACCACTGTTAGTTTGTACACTTATCTTCCGTTTTAGCTCATTTGCTCATTTAAGTTCATTCTTAATTTCGGGACGAAATTCTTTTAAGTTGGGGAGACTGTAACATCTCGTATTTTTACGTTAATTAAAAAGTTAACGCCGTTTAATCTTGTAAGGACCATTGTGGTCAATTATGAAACTATGAGGGTTGCTTATGCTTGCTTTTCTTAATTTAAGTTAATAACTTAATTTATTACATAATAATAATAATAATAATAATAATAATAATAATAATAATAATAATAATAATAATAATAATAATAATAATAATAATAATAATAATAATAATAATAATAATAATAATAATAATAATAATAATAATAATAATAATAATGTATAAAGATTAAATAACTAATAAGTTAGGAAAATGTTAAAACTTAAAGTCTAAAGGGGGATGTTTTGTCAATTTTTAAACATTAAATAAAAGGTTTTATACATAAACTAATAACTCACAAACCACAGGGGGCCATTGTGTAACTTTTCTTAAAACCCAAACCAACCCCCCCCATCGGCCCGTATTCCCGGCGGCAAATTCCGGCCACCTTCTGGTCGGCGCCGGCGGCCCTAAATCCGACAATTTCAGTCGATGACCAAGTTAAAAACCATTCCAAATCGCTCCATAGTGTGATTCGAACTTGAATACACCAATAAATCGCGTTAACTCATCGGTTACTAGGCAAATCAAATCCATAACCGACGACTTCAAACCTTTAACCGTTCAAGCAATTAAAACTCAATAATTACCAAATTAATTATACCTTCACGATCGTTTAACTGTCTAAAATCCATTTTTGGTTGCAATTGCACCTGAAAAACATACCACCTTCGCATTCGAACCACCATCCACATCGGACCTGCAACACGATCAAAACCCACCATCCTAGCAATCTAAACTGAAATTGGCATAGGGTTTTCGTTTCTCATCGACTAAGGAAGCTTATTGTACAAGTAATGGGGTTAACGTTGGCTAATTCCTCTCGAATCGCTCCCTCCCCTGTCGCGGTCTAATCTTCAACTCGTTCATCTCCAATCTATTAACATACGGGTAATTAAACACTTAGTTAAACTCGATTTCACTTGGGGAATAAAAGCCCCATGAATCCGCTTGTTATCATAATCGAATGGGGCTTCAATTTGATCGATCCATGGTTCTAGGGTTCTTGAGATTTGGGGGAAACTCTTTAATCGGAGATATAAGATTTGGAAACCAAAATGAACCAAGGCCTCGGCCCTGGTTCACTGGTTAAGATATTGGGCAATTGAGCATGAGGTCCCGGGTTCAAACCCGGGCACCCTCATGCATTTTTTTTAAAGCCTTCTTAGCTTAATTTTAATTTTAGAAAAAAATTTAATAAACATAAAAATAATTTTACAAACTTTTAATATTCTCTAAATCACCTAAATATTTTCTGTAAATTTATTTTTGTAAAATCTTTTATCATTTTATTATAAAATTTATTTACAAATGTTATAACTAAATATATTTATTTATAAAAAAATGATTTATAAACTTATTAGATTTTTAAGACATCATATTATTTCTATAAATTATTTAAATAAAATATGTTAATATTTTTATTAAACGGTTTAGATAAATAATATATTTAGTTTATTTTCTTATAGAATGGATTTTTGATAGTGGTTTAAATCACTAAATTATTTGTTCAACAATATCTATATACATATATAAATGATGATTATTCCAACTTATAACTAAATTTTATTACAAATATTATTTCTTTTGTATTTCTATATACAAAAAATGTACACTTAGTATATTTTAGTTAATTTCTATTAAAACACATAAATGATAAATTTTGGTCTTAAAATATTTAATGTACTTATAAAAATCCCCAAATTCCACCTATAACCCTAATTCTCGTTAAATTGTTAAACTTATTATTAAACGTTAACCTTGTGAATGTATATATATATTTAGGGCCTTGTGACCATCCACGTTGGAACGACGTCTATTATTCCTCTATTAATCGTCATATTTATACTTATTTGCCAAGTGAGTTTCCTTGCCCCTTTTTATGCTATTTCACACCGTTTTGGGGTGAAACATGTTACATTATTCAACATACACTTATAAACGTTTAGATCTATAAAAGCACATGCAATTCATACTTTTATTTTTGTCATGGTTATTTGTGTTATTGTAAGTCTTATAAGAGTTACATATATTGTTTACAATCATTAACTATTGCTAGCCTGGCGACGTCTTAGATCTTTGGGCCTGACAAGCCTATTTGGTGCTAAAGTCGATGTATTGCCGACTCCTAGGAGCCGTATGCTTGTGCACTAGGGAACCAAGTACACTTAGCCACTCATATAAACATATAAATTAGTCGAGGTTTGATTGTACTATATGTGCTTTATAAACTTGCTAACTCATAACCTATGACATGAATTGGTACTTGAAAACCCATGGGATATTATGTATATGAAACCCTTGGAAACTCACCAACTTTATAGTTGACCCGTTATTTTTAACATGTTTCAGGAAATGCCAAGTTTGAAGTCATCATTTGAAGTTTGCATAAATCTAGGATTTGGACCTAGATTAAAGAATGAAAAGCTTTGGATTACTTTTGTTTTATGTTTTGACTTATTTCATGTTGAAACTTATGATTGTAATTGCATTTGCAACTTATAATAATAATATTTACATTTAAGGCTAGCGTTATGTGGCTGTGAACGATCTTAACTCTCACACCTCGACGTTTCCGCCGTCAAGGTTGGGGTGTGACAGATTGTTTGGTGGATTTTGATGTGAATTTGATGTGAATTTGGGGTTTTAGGTTCATGTGGTGGCGAATTGGGGGTTTAGGTTCATGTGGTGCCGCAGACCTTGCCGCCGCCGGCGAAGAAGCAGCGGAAGGCGTACCGGAGGCTGTGGCCTGGGGAGGCACAAGGGATTACTGAAGAGATGAGGTTCGTTACCCAAATCTCCCACCTCTGTTCTCCCGGCGGTGATCAGGAATCGGGTTGGGAGGAACTGAGGAAAGAAGCTCGTAAGATCGAAGGAGATCTTGATGTCAAACTCTCTTCTTATGCGAAGGTCGGTGCTTGTGTCACTCAAGGAGGTTTGTAAAATGTAAACTGTAATTGTTGAAGTAGTAGATCTTGTGTGTAATGAATCACATTCTCAAATTCAAAACCCTAGAGATGTTAACGGACTGATTTGAGATCATTTGGATGTTGATTGTATGTTTATGAGTTACCTGATAACAGATTTCATAGGATCACTCAATGCAAATTGAGATAATGTACCAAGTGTATTACTCACAGTTGCATGTATTTTCAGATCCTAATATGCATTAGATTTGATTGTATGCTTTAATTGTTTAGATTGTATGGTGCTTGCACCTTCATTCTCACAGTATATTGGAATAATGAGTTATACATAGAAGTGGAAAATGATGAGTGTAATAACTGGTAATGGCGGGGATTATTGATTTATACAACTGTGATATAGGCTCATTGACGATATTGAAGAGAGTAATTTGCTTTGGTGCATACTTGCTGATGGTTATGCTTGTGGGACCAGGTTTTGCTGATGTTGATACACCTACTATGGGTTCCAACCGTTCATGGAAGTCAATGGAGATGGAAATACAATCATTACTTGAGAAGTTGCTGGATTTGAATGATTCTATGAGTCGATGTGCTGCGTCTGCGGCACCTACTACTTCTGTTATGCAAAAGCTGGCAAGGCACAGGGATATACTTCATGAGTTTAGCCAGGTTCTTACTTATCTATGCTTAGTTATTTGCATTTATGAGTTATGGTTCACTATATACATATAGTTCTGATATTTGTTGTTTTTATTCATGTATTGTGCATTAATTTAACTGTAGTAAATTTCCACCCGTAAAATTGCCACCTGTAACATTCTCACATTCTGTTGTTTTCATCAACCAACTTTCTGATCATGCTTATCAGCTTATCTATGAGAATCTGCAGATACTATAACCTTGTCTAGATAGCTAATCCAATATGTTTTGAGAGAACAAAAATTGGGAAGAAGATGATATGATGTTGTTCTTGATTATCTCATGCTATAGTTTGCTTTTTATTATAGCTTTGACCATACTTGATTCTTGATATACCTTGAGTTTGCTAATATTACTGTAGAGAAATCTGAGCGTGGAACAACCAAGAGAACAGGACATTTACATAGACCAACATCTCCGAAGTCTCCAATTGCAAGTGCAAGTGCTCTTGAAAGCGGAGAAGGATCTGAAGAAGATGCTGACGTGACTGAGAAAGCTAATCTAGACACATCGTACTTTCACACCAATGGAAATGATGTAAGCTTTTGATACACTCTTAGATTTGTTTGTGTTTTGTTTAAGAACCAAGATTCTTTTTAATCTGCTTGACATATGTTAAAATCAGGGGCGCACAAGCTTAAATTTACCAGAGCATGTCATTCCAAATGGAGAGCAGTTACCTATAGCTGCATCTAGCATGATCCGATCGCATAGCTTATCTGGAGACCTGCATGGTGTTCAACCCGATCATGTAGCTGCTGATATTCTTAGAAAAGAACCAGAGCACGAAACTTTTGTACGCCTGAAAATTACTCCATCTGGTAACCATGTCTACTTTGCAATTCATCTGTGCTAATACACACGTTTGCCAAAGATCCATTTTTTAGTTTATTGTTTTGTATTAAACCTATTTGCTATAAAAAGTCTCACTTTTTCCAACTTCCCTTATTGTAGAAACACCATCTGCTGACGAAGCAGAGGTCTATAAAGCCTTGCAAGTTTGTCTTGAAATGCAAAAAAGCTATGTGTTTAGAGAAAGCATTGCTCCGTGGGAGAAAGAAGTTATATCTGATCCTAGCACTCCAAAACGTAACCCTAATCCTTTTGAGTATACCCCTGAGACAAAATCCAATGTGAGTTAGCTCTTGGAAGCTTATCTTTCACCTACTTACTATTAATCAATATTGAGTTTCTTGATATTTATTTTTTTGCAGCGTTATTTCCAAATGGAAGATGGAGTGGTTCATGTTTATGCACACAAAGATTGTAAGACGCCATCATTTTTTGGTGTGATGCTTTTGTGTTTAATGTGAGCTGAGTTGATGGGGGCTTTTACCTTGCATGTATTTTTTTCCATTTCAGCCACATTCTTAAGATAATAGCTACTGGCAATACAAGAACGGTATGTCATCATCGGCTTGGTCTCTTGGAACAGGTAGATACTCATACTCTTGTCTTGAATTTCTTTTTTACTGACTCACTGTAGTTTTAGTTTTTGATGAGTTTTCCTTTAATTTTTATCAAGAAATTCAACCTCCATTTCATGCTAAATGCCGACAAAGAATTCCTAGCTCAGAAAAGTGCACCGCACCGTGACTTTTATAATGTCCGTAAAGTCGACACTCATGTTCATCACTCTGCATGCATGAATTAGAAGCATCTTTTAAGGTTCATAAAGTCCAAGTTAAGGAAAGAACCTGACGAGGTAATGCTTCTAATTTCTTTCTGATTATGCAAAGTGATGTAATCGAAACGTTTTCGCTAACTTGTGTATCATGTTTAAATAAGTATGCGGTATGTTAATTTATTTTTTTCCTGTTTGTTCAGGTTGTAATATTTCGTGACGGTACATATTTGACTTTAAAAGAGGTTTTGAAAGCTTGGATTTAACTGGGTAACCTAATTATTTATTTATTTTCTTTTACTTTTTTTGAATATATTATCTTGCTTTGGTGACAAGTTGACTTATAGCTGATGGAAGTTTCCATGCAGTTATGACCTGAATGTTGATTTATTAGATGTGCATGCCGACAAGAGCACTTTTCATCGTTTTGATAAATTCAATCTGAAGTACAATCCCTGTGGTCAGAGTAGGCTACGGGAGATTTTCTTAAAACAAGATAATCTGATTCAGGGTAATCTTTACTAACTTAAATTTGAATGGGTGTGTGCCTTATGTATTAACTATGGACTCATCACTCATGCTTACTATTTTTTCAGGTCATTTCCTTGCTGAGCTGACAAAACAAGTGTTTGCAGATCTTGATGCAAGTAAATATCAAGTGAGTTTTGGCATGATCTTTGAGAAAAAAGTTTCTGAAACATTTAACGGGTCTGCGTATGAGGATGATTCTGTATTATTGCATGTTATTTCATTCCTTTTCTGTTTAAATTTTGTTTTTCTTTCATTTCTAAAAGATACAATGGTGCTAATGCAATAACACAATCGTTTCCTTACATATAAGTTTATTGACGAAGCTGGCACATCTTTTATCTTGCTACAAAGTGATTAATATCTTAACCTATATTCCTTAATAGATGGCTGAGTACAGAATATCTATATATGGAAGGAAGCAAAGTGAGTGGGACAATTTGGCATGTTGGATCGTGAATAAGGAATTGTACAGTGAGAATGTCGTCTGGTTGATTCAGGTACTTAAGTTTAACCATTCCTGTTAGTTATGAGATATACATTGATGATTTACTTTCGTACAAATAACATTGTGTTGACTTGTCAACCAATATCACTGAATTGACTTGTCAACTTCTTAGCTTCCACGGCTTTACAATGTATACAAGGAAATGGCCATAGTGACATCTTTTCAGACCATTTTGGATAATGTATTCCTACCTCTTTTTGAAGTTACAGTGGACCCAGAGTCACATCCTCAGTTGCATGTTTTCTTAAAACAGGTACGAGTCATGGGTAAAACATGGCTTGCATGCTTTTTATAACTTATTTTCTTAAAAACTTTTTTCAGATGTTAATATTGCAATTTGATATGTAATCACAGGTAGTGGGATTGGATTTGGTGGATGATGAAAGCAAGCCAGAAAGGCGGCCTACCAAACACATGCCAACACCTGCCCAATGGACAAATATATTCAATCCCGCCTTCTCATACTATGTTTATTATTGTTATGCAAATCTCTATACTCTAAATAAGGTGGGGTACTCATTAAATCAACTTTTTATAATTATGCATACACGTGTTAATAATCCTCGGGTTTGTTTCAGCTTCGTGAATCAAGGGGCATGACAACCATCAGATTCCGACCTCATTGTGGGGAGGTATTATAGTGTGAAAACTCCTTCACTTTTGTTTAAAACGGGCTGTTATAGTAACTTGTGAATCGGCATTTCAATGATACAGGCTGGTGACATTGACCATCTAGCTGCTTCATTTCTTACAACTCATAACATTGCACATGGAATTAATCTCAGAAAATCTCCTGTTTTACAATAGGGTCCCTTTATTTAGACACCCCTTAATTTTAAATCAACACCCCTGTACCCTATACGCCGCGTATGGGTCCATACGCGGTGTATAGGGTACATTGTTGATTTAACGTTTTATACCCCATACGCCGCGTATGGGTCCATACGTGGCGTATAGGGTATGTTGTTGATTTGACGTTTTATACCCTATACTCGGCGTATGGGACCATACGCGGCGTATAGGGTTGACATTTTATACCCATACGTGACTTATGACCCATACGTGGAAGAGCTATACGCCGCGTATGGAACCATACGCGGCGTATAGCTTATATATTTATTTTTTTAATTTTTTGAGTTTTATTTTAATATATACATAATTTGAATTAAAATTATTTAAACAATATAATACGAATACAATAATAAAATTAAAATTAAAATATATAATTCGCATATTACAAATTATAAATTAAAATAAATTTATATAAGCTGGGGGTTCTCGGTTATTCTCTATTATTGCGTTGTATTCCGAGATACAAATCCTATACATAATCTCCCATTCTGCAGCACGTACGCTTCGGTTAAGAATCCAAAGATTACTTAATGTTGGCATCGGATAATCTCCTTCTAACTTAACATGGACGAAATGATTGTTGTTGACATGAACAATCGACACGACATGATGAGGCATGACAGTTTTCGGATCAGCCCATAATGGGAAAAATGTTTGACAACCATTATTGCTTAGTAAATGAAGAATAACCCCAAACTTTTGAGCAACCACTATTCCCGTATACAGCATTATCATCCAATGTTCTTCTGGTGCAGGTTCCACACTTTGCCAATCGATGGTGTGACGTAATTCGTTATACTGTCCGGGGTACAAAGTATCGAAAACTTCTCTGTACTCCAATTCATGTCTTTCCAACTCTTCTAAAAGTTGCGTCCGCACATACATCCACTTATTTTCGTCAAACCCTAAGCCTAAAGCTATAGATCGAAAACCACAATTCCCATCGGGTCTGACATCTCGTATACGTGAAATATACTGATGAAAGATTGACGGAATCCAATTTTTTAACCTGTTTATGTTGTTTAATTGGTGATCTCCGACAATCGATGAAAACTCATTAGTACCCCGTGATACTTTAGATGACGTTGAACGACTACGTTGCATGGCAGGCTTCTGAGGCTTTACAGTTGAACTTGTTTTTCCGGTAATGTGAGACGCAATAAACGAGCTATGTCTCGGCATGTCGCACGTACTTTGTTGATTGTCATACTTTTGTTGTTGAACCTTTAACGTTGGACGACCGCTAATATCTGTTTGAACAACGGACGCTTTTTGTTATTTTTTCATGGATACACAATTTTTTTTATTTTTTCCACCAAACTAAATTTGACAGCTGCGGGTTGTGTCATTATTTGTTGTTTCACCCGTTCCATTTCTTCTTCAACATCAACTTTTTCATCCACCGTATATGATGGCTTAATGTTATCAAGCTTCGTCCAAAATACGTCAATTGCATCTAATGGAATTTTAGTGCCTGTATTATAAAGTATAAATTAATATATAATTTGTTACTTTAATAGAAAAATGATAATGAAGAAGCGGCTATTACCAGAATGTTCATATTTTTCCAGCCGACAAGCACAAGGCAAGCCACAACTAGTGAAAAGATGACAACCACATGTTGCATTTGCAGAGCGCATCACATGCAATTTAGTGTTTTCGGAAACTAATAAATCAAGAGCTATGTGTGTAACCTTGCCTCTTAAGTAATCAAATAGCGGAAGTTTATGATGATTCATGGTTTTAATTTTGCTTGTCTCAAAGCTTTCTTTTAGATTTACCTCTTGTGCGTTCACCAATTGATCTACAAACTCCACAAGTCTATCCAGTGAGCTATTTGTTGATTTAAGATATCTTTTTAAATTTGCATGCCGACTCTCCACCCTATTTGTTGTGCGTTGGCCAAAATTGCGGTTCGAGTTAGTCCAGGCTGATACAAACATTTCTTTGTAACTCTCTAACCAGTTTCTGTTTATATATGACAATACTTCTGAAAATATAATAAAACATAATTAAATTATATATTGAAAATATAATAAAACATAATTAAAATATAATAAAAACTTACTTTCTCAATTCGCTTCAACTAGTCGTTCGTAAAGAAGGTTATAGTTATACTCGTAAATCTCCGCCGTGGGAGACTCACACAAACGTGCCCATGCATATTTAAACTTTCTCCAGTCATCTTTCGAAAAACTTGCTTTACAGTGTTTCGCGATATTTTCATCAATATGCCACCTGCATAAACACTTTGAAGCATTCGGAAACACTTTAACACATGCGTTCATTAAAGCGAGATCTCTGTCTTTTATTATGACGCGCAGCTCCATACACTTGTTTAACGTATCTTTCAATCTATTAAGCACCCATTCAAAATTATCTTCCCGTTCTTTGCTAATAAACGCATGAGCAACACAAAATGTCTTGTGTGTGGAGGTCACACCAACAATCTGAACAAACGGAAGCTTGTACATGTTTGTTTTATATGTAGCGTCTATCATCAGCACGTGCGGAAATGCACGCCAAGTGTCGTATGATTTAGGATGACAAAAAAATATATCTTCTACGACATTTGTATCGGGATCTTCTCGGGTGTAGTAAACGTACCTTTTAATAGATAAAAGGTTTTCTTAGACTTGCATTGGTGTTTCACCGACTTTTCTACGAGGCTCCATGTTCTGATCAGTAAGCTGATAAGATGTAGCGTCTCTGGTTATTGATGCGTCTCTTAATAGATAAAAGGTTTTATATGTAGCGTCTCTGGTTATTGATGCGTTATTAGGATTTTGCTTTTTAATAGCTGATAAGATGCTACGAGGCTCCATGTTCTGATCAGTAAGCTGCTCCACCAAATTGTATTCGTTTTGAGAAAACCTTCTTACAAAAGGATGCCCCTCCATATGTTCAGCAGGATCATGGTTATGTTCGTCACTTCGCACCTCTAATTTCCACGAACGACGTTTGTTGTCGTATATCCCTACTAATTTAAAAGGACATCCGATTTTTTTTGCTACCAGATCGTCTAACTGTTGCTTTACTTTTGTGTTCGCCAGCACGATCACAGATAAGCCATACCTTTACGACCTGACCTTCTTTTTTCTTTGATCTTCGTGTAATAATAACGTAACCATTATCACGTCCTCTATTAACAGCCCAACAGACTAGCTCATCGAGAGATAAAAAATTTTGAGATGTTTCAAACGATACTTTTATCGTTTGTTTTTCATCACTCGAGAGTATATTATTTTGTTGCGTGTCGTAAGTTGACTCTCGGCAAAACTCAACTTCATCATCGGGAACATACGATTGGTTTAAATCTGGCAATCCTGTCTCGTAAGCAGATTGAACATACGCATCATCTTGATTACTATCCGCCACGTACAAATATTCATTTGAAAATTCATTTGAATATTCACCAAACAAATAGTTACCGTCCCAAAACGACATACCGAACGAATAAAAGTGTGATATTTTGAGAGAGAAATACGTTTGGGATTTATCGGGATCGAAAGCATATCGAAAGTGTTAGCGAAATCGTTGTTATATAGGTGAAAACGAATCTGCGTATAGCCTTGCCACGTTTGGTTCTATACTCTGCGTATAGCCTTGCCACGTTTGCCACGTATAGTCACCTATACGCAGCGTATATTCGTACATGGTACAAAAGTACATCTCACACCACCTATACGCAGCGTATAGAGCTATACGCAGCGTATAGCTTGGGCGCATGAGCACTATACGTGGTCGCATGAGAGCTATACGCAGCGTATAGCGCTATACGCGGCGTATAGCTTTTATAAATAAGTCGGGAATGGTACACCACTCCCGACTCTTGCCACGTCCCGTGATGGACGTGGTGATCATGCGATGCAGATAACGGATGAGAGGATCTCGAATGCCGGTGACCCTGCCCTTAGTCCTCTGAAACGGACCTCCGGCAATCTGAGGCCACAACTCTCTCAATGTGCCCTCCTCCATCTCAGTAATACCCTCAGTGAACAGAGGGGTAACAGTCTCCGGCTCATAATAAAGCCCCGAGACAACTGCAAACTGCTCAATGGACATCTGATGTGCATGTCCACAAAGCGTAAAAGAAATCTCCGAGCAGTCATCGTCCTCCTCCATCTCATCTGGACGAATATATGTAAATGTGGATAAAAACTCCACTACCAGCTCACGGTGGGACGGTAAGAATGCGATCTCAAAAAGACGTCTCCACGGCGTATCGTCTCCGATAATAGCAGCAAGACGATCGCGCTCTCCTAACTCAGCCATAACCTCCCAATCTACGGCCTTTTGATGACAGATCTTCATCCGAATAAATTTTGAGCACTTAGCGTGCTCAATGGAACCGGCATCAAACTGCAGCCAAGGATGCTCAGCAATATGGTCAACAACG